>JABEVN020002732.1:0-20559 GCA_013146195.2 Codonopsis lanceolata
AAAAACCATCAAGAAAACAATAATATTCATGACGGCTAGTCTTTCAAGGATTTGGTCAATAAATGGCAAAGGAAAGTGGTCTTTCCTCGGTTCGATTTAAATTCCGAAATCGATACACATTCTATAACCAATTATTGTTCTTGTAGGGACTAACTTCGTTTTTCTCATTTTTAACAACAAGTATTCCTCGACTTCTTAGAACTACTTGAACATGACTAACCATTTAAGTCCGATATAGGTAAATTATACCCTCATCTAAGAGCTTAAGCACTTCTTTTCCTAACAGCCTTCTTCCATGTGTGGGTTAAGTCTTCTTTGCCTTTCTCTTGAAGGCTTACTACCTTCTTCTAGATGTGTATTTTATGCATACACATGTAGGGACTAATTCCTTTTAAATCACCTAAAGACCATCCTAAAGCTCTCTATGCGTGTCCATAAAACTTTTAATAGACTAGATTCTTGCTTTTCCGTTAAGCCTACCGCTATAATAACAGTAAAGTGTTACCTTCCCTAAAACGCATATTTTAAATCGGGTGGTAATGGCTTTAATTCTTTCTGGATTTTTGGAGAATTAATGGGTGGCATAAATTCTAATTTTCTACCTTTAATCTTTCTTTTATTTTACCCTCCTCATTCTCTACTTTATTATCTTCTTTATTTTCTGTCTTAGTATTATCTATCTCAATTTCTTCAAAGAGAGATTTTAGAATCTCTACTTCATCATCTTTGATTTCAAAACTTTCTTCTTTATCTTTTTTCAAGCTTATCTAATTATCTTCTGATTCATTCTTTATTTCTTCTTTATCTTTCTCTTCACTAGCTTTAGCTAGCTTTTCTCTCTCTAATCTTTCCTCTTCTTCAATTTCTCTTTCAATGATTCTCCAACCAGATTATATGTGTTTGAATAGGGATCATTCCTACTTTGAGGGTACATATTCATAGCATTAGCCCTCTCTAAAACATAGCACTTGACGGACAAAATTAGTAGCATGAGAATATAATCCACATAAAGCACATGCTTCTTGAATTTGCCAATTTTCAAATTGAGCTTGTGTATTTGAATTATCTTGCAATTGATATAGGCTCCTATTTTTACCTCTAGCACTTTTCTGTTGGGAATTAATACTTAGCATCTCAAATAATTCTTCTAGTGCTTCGGTGTCATTCTATTAATAGAACCACCACCTGCACTATCAACCATAGTTTGTAAGCTCCGGCGAAAGACCATGATAAAATTGAAGCACTAACACATGTTGAGCCAAATTATGATGAGGACACATAATGAGCGTATTTTTAAATCTATCCCATGACTCATGGAATGTTTCACGGTTCATTTTGGAATGACATGATTTGTTTTCTATACTCAAGAAGAGATGCATGTTTGTAAAATTTACTCATAAACAAATCATATAATTGAGCCCAAGTATAAACACTATTTGGTGTTAGGTTCATAAACCATCTCTTTGCCAATTCTTTTAATGCACTTGAAAATATTTCATTTTAATTTGATCTTCACCAACCCTCCTAAAGGAAAAGTACTCATCATGTATTCATATTCTCTTAAGAAACCGACAGATCTTCATGGGGCATCCCATGAAAAGATGGTATGGCATTAAAATAATGACCTTTTAACTCAAAATTCCTAACAAAGATCATCGGCAAGACTAAACATGATGTCACAACATTTAATGAAGGTCTACTAAAGTCATTAATAGTTCTTTGATTTATCACTACTTCCATATTTCTTCTTGAGTTCTTTCTTCTCTTTGATTCCTATTAACCTGGTCAACTGGTTTTCGAGATTACGATTATTGTTATTTTCTTCCATTGTAGGATCAACCGAGGATCCTCTTGATTCAATTGGTCTTGATTATCAAGCTCGGAGGTTTCTAGATTTTCAAAAACTTCTTGATTTCTTCTAACAATATTTATATCTTGATTTAAGTCTACCAATTTAAGATTCAAATATCTACGACCGTGCATAAAAATAAATTAAAGCAATTTAAAAACAACTAACTAAAATAAAATAAAATATTTTTGTATTTTTTATTTTTATAAAAACTGAAAATTAAACTAAAAACTAAACTAAATTAAATTAAAAACTACTACGCTACCAACAAACTAACTACGTGAACTAGCTTGTCCCCGGCAACGGCGCCAAAAACTTGATCGATGTTTTATTTAATCTTTTTCCTTACAAGTGGACAAGACTATTATAGAATAGTATTGGAAGCAAGGGTCGAACCCACAGAGACAAGTGATCACGAACAAAGGCAATTTATTGATAGCAAATTATTAATCTAAAGGGGTTTTTATGTTTAATTCTACTCTAAACTACTATTTATAGATGTTTAACTAATTAGACAAGAATAATAACAGATATGAAGATCTTATGGTGGGTGGCAATCTAGGATTCAGGGTTTCACTTGTATCTCCTTTTATGTTCAATTCATAATAATGTCATTCAATGTCTTGGGTTCGTTCACTAAAAATAGATATAGTCCGTTGAACAATTGGTTCGGCCTCCATCCCCCATAAAATTCATCCATTCTATATCCTAAGCACAGAACTGTCAATCTAGTTGTCACCTAGATTTATGATCTATCTGTCACCTAGATCATGTAAGAACCTCTGTCCTAACTTATCACTCTCGTGCATCGATAGGTCCAATTTATTGTGTTGGTGAGCCGATTAATGCGACATATGCACTTGGTCATGCAGTTATCCGCACCTCTAAGCCTTTATTATTTGCGATTACATTCATTTGTTCAAAGCAAAATAATATAGGATTGATAAACAACACAATCAACAAGCATTGAATGAACATATATAAGAATCAAAACATAAATTTGATACAAGTTACCTCCCACCTCCTAGATTATGGATGATTTAGTTCATCATAGACAATGAACAAAGACACATGGAGATGATCGGATACATGATTTGATCTTCAATACTTGAAATTACAAAATCTAACTATGTTATACAATCTAAAAACTACCTAAAATCTATTAAAGAGAGCTTCCAGCCGTCCTCCTTATGCTTTGGCTCGGCATCTGACTTCTATATATACTCGGGAGTTGTAATTCAATCGAATGACTGTGTGAAAATCTGAAAATCAAGCATTCGACCACCTTGCGCCGCAGTGTGCTTTGGGTACCTCCGCAAGGTCTCCGTGATGTCCCGCCTGGAATTCTTTGCTTTGGACCCAGTCGCCTACCTTGCGGTCGCAGTCGAGGCACCTTGCGTCCGCAAGGTGTCCGTTGTTGACACTTCATTCTTTCTTCAATTTTCCTTTTGGCCCTTCTTGAAATTTGCACTTAAAACCCCTGGAGTTTCGCATATTTTCACAAATAACCCTGAAACTTACAAAACTCACCGAAAACATATATTAGTAGCCAAAAGCCTCGTGAAATAGCATAATTTAAGTCATATAAGTATATAAAATCGACGTATAAAATACATCGATCATTGATCAAATTAGATTTCCTCAATTTGTACAATGGTCAAAATGTGGTATTCCCTCCTTCAATTGTTGACGCCTCCATCTATTCACCCATTCCAAAATAATTCCTCCTTTCCTTTTTTATAAGTTTTAAAATAATCGTCTTTTTTTTAAAAAAAAATTTAGAAAAACATTTTAACCATTTTTTCTATATATTTTAATTATAATCACATATACAAGGACATTTAAAAAATCTCACATTACACCAATATTTATAATATAATTAATTACTTTTTCTTAAATAGTGTGACTGGTCGAATTGTTTTGGAACAAAAGGAGTATATAGTATATAGTATATATATTTTTAATAGTCTTGGTATGTGTGAAATACTAAAAGTAGCACTTTTTAAGTAATGTTATTCCTATTTTGTCATTCTAAGTTCACATGAAAAAGTTTTAATGTATATATGAAATAATAATAGTTATAGAAAGGAAGAAGCAAAAGTTTGAAAATTTTAAGGGTGAAATTCAAACCGGTCTCTTTTAGATAATTTTCAACTGCTTACTATTCAATACTTTTTTTAATCGGAAAAATACATTTTTATGATGAAATGACGACTATACATTTAATAAACCGTACAAGCACGTGCAAAACATCAGTTCATGCATTGCGATGCACAAAATTTAATCGTAATGTATGATTTTGAATCGCAATGCATTTCAAATTGTGTAACTTTTATTTTTATTTGCAAAACACACAATTGGGCCACCAAACTTTTCCACTTTTTACAATTCGGCCACCGAAAGTTTGAAATATCTATTTTAACCATTCAATTTTAGTCCAGTTGCAAGCGAGCCCATTTTTTAGATGGCGTTAGATTTAACCGTTAAGTTATGTTAAATATCTATTATACTCTTCTAAATACAATTTTTTTGTGTGATATTAGAAACCCAAGGGGTCTAACTAAAAAACAAATAATTATATATGCTATTTGTATAAAAAAAAGGGGTCAAAATATAATTAAAAAGAAATCTAAACAGGGAAAGTCTTCCAGATTTGAGGATTTCTACAAACCCAGATGTAAATCCTAATTTCGAAGAAATTGATTGAAATTTGAGAAGTCTGATCCAGCAATTGAGCTAAAGCATTGTCATCTAACCAACAATTAGCGTTTCGAGTACCATTTGACAACTGACAAATTTGTCCAGCGAAGATTGCAGATCCGACGATAGATCGATTCAGATCCGATGAAGATTGTAGAAGAACCGTCGACTTCCTCTTCCCCACAAAACCCAAACCCGGTTTTTGGTCTTCCGGTGAGCCTTCTGTCCCCTACCGTGTTTCCTCCTCCATCTCATTATTATAACACAACTTCCTCTGTAATGAGTTATGAATCGGAACAAAGCAATGACCGGGTCAATCCAGAGACGATCAATGAAGCTCTGGTCAGATGATTCAGACGAGGTCGACATAAGCTAGAGGTAAGCCCAGGCGGCTGCTTGACGAGTCGATTCCTGATCAAGATTTCATAACCAAATTGATCGGTAGAGGAGGGGGGTCGGGGATTGAATGACGACGATAGTGGGGAGGAGGTCGCAGATGGAGGTATAGCCTGTGGGCTTGAATGTGGAGATGAACTCTAAATCGCTGGGTGCGAAGGATTGAGTTGATGACATGGAGGATGAGGATGTTGAGGTGGTGGTGCCAGTGGTGATAGAGATAGTGGTGGCGGAGGGGAAACTGGATGAGTGGTGAGGCATTGTCGGGAGGGCTAACTTGGCGGGGACCATGAGAGATGGAGCAAAGGAGTTTCGAAAGGGACCAAGAGATCTAATTGATTTTGCCTTTTGTGTGCAATTTTTTTTCTTCTTTATTTCAAACATACATTTAAATGCTAGGGTTTGGGTTGAAGTTTAAGAGCAATATTTTGAATTACAATGTAATTTTTAGGTTGGATTCTCGAAAGAGAAGAGATAAGGATTAAAATCGATGTTGTTAGGTGCATCTAAAATACTCTAATTTAATGAAATTCTATCAGTTACCCATTATGTAGAAGATGAAAATGAAGATGAACATACCCAGATCTATAACCCTCAATTGGAGAAGATGAATAGACTCAGATCTATAAAACCCTCCAAGTTCTATTATCTACAGTTGAAACCTTTTCTGATTTTAATTTTCCCTCCTTTGATATTGAAAGGGATAAAATAGAGATTTGTCTTAAACTTAACAGTTAAATCTAACGTCATCCAAAAAATGGGCTCACTTGCAACTGAACTAAAGTTGGATGACCAAAATAGATATTTCAAATTTTCGGTAGTCGAATTGAAAAAAGTGAGAAAGTTGGGTGGCCCATTTGTGTGTTTTGCCATTTTTATTTCATAGCGATGCATCACGATTCAAAAAGGTATTCAAAAACCAACAAGTTGCTATTCGAGCATTTCATCTGCTTCTCATTGCCACTAATCAACAAATTAATGTTTCCCGTAAATTTTGCTTTCCCTTACGCTCATAAAATTGGTTTCATTTGTATCTCTTCAATTGTAAGCCTTGGACTTAGGGTGGAATTTCAGCTTCTTCTTCCTTTCCTCTGCTTGTTTCGAAGAGACATAATTCTTCTTTCCCTTACGCCCACCAATCAACCTTCTAAATAATCATTTACCTTTCAAGGGAGTTGCCCTTGAACCCCCACGATGTGGTGATGGCCCCTCGACCCTCGCGACCTGACTGGAGAGGTTAATCATCGTTTCGTTGTTTCAACAATTGTCATTTCCAAACAATTTAGATACAATAACAGAGGAAGTATATTGGTATCGAAAACTAATAAAGAAATAGGCGCCTTGAATCCTTACAATTACTTGTTCGTCTCCTTCCGTCTCGCATTAGTATACATCATTACCTCATGGCCATTTCCATTTTTTCACCACTTCAACACTTGTTTCTTGTTCCTCTCGAGCTCTGAGTTACCAGTCTCCTCCAACAACGACAATCCTACTTTCCTAATTTTATACCAAGTCAACAATATAAATATCAAACCCATTAAATCTAATTGCGATTTGTTATTTGGTTCGGAAACCTAATTCTCAATTAGTTGCTCAACAAAATCAATCTAATTTTATACTCCACTAAGTTATCAAATCATTTTTCTCTCTTCCATATATGTATATACTCCCTCCATCTCTAAATTATCGTTTTTGTGGACTTGGTGTATGGTTTAAGAAAAACGTTTGACTGGATTTTTAATATTAGTTTTATGTGTAGTTTACCTTAAATTGTATTTGTATGTGGCCCATAATTAAAGTAAGATGAAAAAGTAAGAGTAAATTGGTAAAAGTGTTGTCTTAAAAAGAAAAATTTCAAAGAAGACTATTATTTTGGGACGGACGAAAAATGAAAACAAAATAATAATTTAGGGATGGAGGAGTATAATATAGGGTTAATCGTACCATTGGTCCCTTGACTTTGAGCGATTCCAAAGATAGTCCCTTAGCATTTTTTTTGTAAAAATTATGTACCTCTCATGTGCATTTAGAAGGTCTAAAATGAAATTTTATCAAATACATTTGCAATCGTGATCTTAGAGTTTGAAAAAAAGACCTAGAGGCCTACACCCACCAGACCCAAATCAACAAAACCCACTAAATTTTCCAAATTTTGGGTTTCCCCTAAACCCTTTGTTACCACAAGGCCCAAGTGCAGTTCTATCCGACCCTATTGTCCTCCAAATTGTAGAAACCCTAGAAGACTCCATCATCAAACGGTCCCAAATCCTACCAATTTCATTTCCACGTATTGGGGATAATGACTTTCGCTTTGAACAGAAGATGATTGTGCTTGTTAAAATAGCTAGCAAGAAGCAAATGAAGAGGCATACTATGCACAAAACTGTGATGCGATTGGGGCTTTGTTGAAGGATCCATGGCTGTGAAATTTGGTAGCTCGACTGGAAGCATATGAATTGCTTGTTTGGGTCGGATGAGTTGAAGCCGCAGACACCATTTTTGGATCGACAAGCTTTGCAGTTAGAGAAATATGTATCTTCTTTTTCGTCCCACTCTATTTCGATACCCAATTTTAAGAAACTGTGGAGGAATTCGAGAATGTCTAACTGTCAACCTTGAGAGGAGACTTGACGATGGGTGGAGGCGCAGGTGTGGACTAGGTGAAGTGGGGATTTGATGAGCTTGCTTTGCCATGAGCAGTGGCTGCAGTTTGGGAGGTTGGGTGGGGGACAGGGTTTGAGGACGGAGAGGCGGGAGCAGTAGGAGTCGGAGACGCGGAATGGGAAGGTGGAGAGGTTGATGGGTTGGAGAAAGAGTGAGGGGAAGTGTAGTTGTGTGGAGAAGTGGTGGTGGTGGTGGTGTGGGGGGAAAGAAGGATGGACGTGGAGTTGGACTCGTAGTGGAGGAGGGGGAAGTAGAGGTTATCGATGGAAACGGTGGCACGTGGGGCGGAGGAGCAGTCGATTTGAAAAGAAGAGTGGCCTCAGCCGGGAGATGAAGAGAATGTAAATGAAAGAGTTAAATTAGAGCATCCTCATGGTTTTTCATCTTTTTATTTATGGAGAAGACTAGAAGAGTGACACCATGGTCACTATGAGAGAGGGGGTTAGCCAATTAGGAGAGAGAGTGAGTTTTTTTTTTCTTTCCAAAACTAGATTCTGTGCCCGTGTGATGTCAGTATGAGACGATGTCAGTATGAGATGATAGGGGGATGGTGGTCAAAAGTGATTTACTAAAGAATAAAAGAGAAGAGTCAAATAAATAAATAAATAAATAAATAAATAATTGAGGGATTAGACAGAGAAGAGTTAAATAAATAAATAAATAAATAATTAAGGGATTAGACGGAGAAAGTGACGATAGCTAAGCGGGAGATGTGCGAAGAAGATGGTAAATGGTTTGTTATTATCCACTAAGGTATTCGTAAGGATGGAAGAAAGCTGGTTGACATAAAAACGTAGGAAGAAAAACGTGAATAGGAAACGGTTAGATTAGATTTTCAGGGTCTAATTGGTGGTCTTGATCAAATTGTGTTAAATACAACTGACGGTCCAGATTGATTCGTAATTGTGTCAGTTTAGATGAGATTTAATCCTGACCGGTGATTGTCTTTGGTAAAATCAAATCCTGACCGGTAAATAACTTTTCTCAATCGTCTGATCTGTTTATAATGATAAACTAATTTTACAATTTTTTTAATTGATCCCACCATCAAATATCATTAGTTATTTCATTTTATTTAACATTTTTTCCCTTGGGAACCACTTTTCACCTATGAATTACTTTTTCCTTATCAACCTCACTGTCACACCCTAATAAGTTTTCAGATAAATGATCATATTCCTAAAAACTTCCTAAACCACTAATATTTTACTGATACGAAAACAAATAAAAATACACACTGTAACAAAGCTAATCCCAAACGTCCCTCCACCGAATCCACAAAATCCAATCCACCGTAATCCAATCCTTCCTCGGTTCTCGTGCCCGATGAGCACCACACCCATGCAGTGGGTCTCAACTAGTGCTGCTCCTCCGTGGTCCAGACAATTTCCGCCCCAATCTCCACTGCGGTTCCGTCAGATAAATGCCGCCGACAACCCGCAGGCATACAAACACTTCCTAAAGAGCTGTCACGTGATCCTCGGCGACGGCAACGTACAGGTGGTTAGAGCCGTTAAAATGGGTTGGGCCCGTTGGGTTAGCCCACCCCGCCACTTAAAAAGGTGGGTTGGGTTGGGAAATTATTAACCCAAAAAAAGGCGGGTCAAATGGGTCGAACCCACACGGGTTTTGGGTTGGGGCGGGGCGGGTTGGGCGCGGGTTGACCCACCAATTTGCCAAGTTGGAAAATTATTATTAGTTTAGATGTTTAATTCCTTAATTTCTTTAATAGTTAACAACTTAACATTGATTACCAATTTTCCTAGTCGTCTCTTTATTTTCTCGTTAGTCTTCACATATGCACAACTCTAGTAAACTTCGACATTGGCAGAAGTTATTGCAATGCCTTGTTCCACAGGTTAAGTTCAGAGCTATTATATGCCTGATTGACCGGATCACAAACATTTTCAGAGGATTGACTTCACAAAATGAAAAACAATCTTAAGATAAACTGATTGCAATCTTAACCATGCACATGAAAGCTATTCCAATAATTTTACAATACGTGCCTACTCCTTTTTGTATTAATTGTTTTTTATAAAGTTTGTAAAAATTTGGTGGGTTGACCCGCCGAACCCACAACCCATGGTGGGTTGGGTTGGGTTGATAGTTTTTAGGCCCGCCACTTTTTTGGGATGGCCCGCCCCGCCCCGCCAAATGGTGGGTTGAAGCGGGTTTTGGGCTAGCTCGCCCCGCCAACCCATTTTGACAGCTCTACAGGTGGTGTCGGGGTTGCCGGCGTGGTCGAGCACTGAACGCCTCAAGATCCTCGACGACGAACAGCACGTGATGAGCTTCAGCGTCGTTGGTGGGTACCACAGGCTGAATAATTATCAGTCCGTAACAACTGTTCATAGGTCCCCGACGGGTAACGGACCGGGAAAGAAGACTGGAAAGAAGGAATCGAATGAGACTCTTTTTTTGTGAAGGATGGATGAACTGAAGGTTGAAGAACGGGATGACTCTATTATAAATGAGGATAGAAGAGAATAGGTGTAGGAGATGGAGTAGGAGTAGGAGAATTAATTGGAATATGAATAGATGAATAGGAAGAGAGAGAAAACGGGTGTGGATAAAAAAAAAGGTGAAAAAACAGTTGTAGATGAAATGAAATCCTGGCCGTTAATTGTGTTTCGTAAAAACAAATCTTGGCCGGTAAATAGCTTTTGATATGAGTTAATCCTGGCCGATAAATAACTTTTGTAACCGCTCTGATATGTTTTATATAATAGACTAGTACTCTTACTCGTGCCGATGGTACGGTGCCAATTTGGGAATTTATCAATAAATGAAGCAGATACTATGGAAATAAACTACTAAAAATATTATTTTTTAAAAAAAATTGATTTTCAAACTGTGCCTCTTTGCCCAGAACGGAGGGATTAATTAATAATTTGTATATGAAATTGTGGAACGGAAAAAACGGGCCGGATAACAGTTAAAAAGAAAAAAATAAATATTTCAAATTACAAAACTTACGATTTTTTAATTTTTTTTAAATTTGTATGCGAAATTACGGGTCGGAAAAAAATTAAATTGATTAAGTTAATTACGATAACAATTAAAAATAAAAAATACAAATACAAATTTTCACAACCATATCACTGTAAAACTGTAAAACATGTGCTACCATTAATTAAGAATATTTCCAACCTATTTATAAAATTTCAGGAGAGAAAATTGTAATTTTTTAAAAAACTATAATGAAAATTCTTTTAAAAAATAGAGAGACATTATTTGGAAATTGGTGTTGCAAAATAATTTTTTATTCAATAGCCATAGAATCTTAGTAAAACAGTAAATTGATTAATTTGTATACGAAATTGCGGGCTGGAAAAAACGGGTCGGACAAAAATTAAATTGATTAAGTTAATTACGATAATAATTAAAAAGAAAAAAATAAAACCGAGAAAGTTAAAGGCACTGTGCTCAGCGAATACTCTCTCCGTTTTCAAAATATTATTTATTTTGATCTGGTACACCGTTTAATTTTTTTTTGATTGTATTGTAAATGACGTGATACTCAACTCCACTGGAATTATTAGAAAATAAAAAAATATAAAATGTAAATTGATTAATTTGGAAATTGGTGTTGCAAAAATAATTTTTTATTCAATAGCTGTATAATCTTGGTAAAACAGCAAATTGATTAATTTGTATACGAAATTGCGGGCTGGAAAAAATGGGCCAGACAAAAATTAAATTAATTAAGTTAATTACGATAATAATTAAAAAGAAAAAAATAAAACCGAGAAAGTTAAAGGCACCGTGCTCAACTAATACTCTCTCCGTTTTTAAAATATTACTCCCTTCGTCCCTAAATTATCGTCCTCCTTTTCTTTTTCGTTCGTCCCAAAATAATTGTCTATTTTGAAACTTACCTTTTTAGAACATCACTTTTACCACTTTACCCTTACTTTTTCACTCCACTTTAATTATGGGCCACATATACATGGACATTAAAGAAAACTACACATTAAACCAATATAAATAATTAAGTCAATTACTTTTTCTTAAAGCGTAAGGTTAACCAGCGATTATTTAGGGACGAAGGAAGTATCTATTTTGATCTGGTACACTGTTTAATTTTTTTTGATTGTATTGTAAATGACGGGATAAAAAAATAAAAAAGGGGAATAATGACAACACATGTCGAACACGTCACCATATTAAGTGAAAGAAATCATAAAACCGTAAAACGCACGGCATAGTTGCAGCAATGGCATAGTTGCAAATGTGAAGAAAACTTTTTGCACCCATGCGTTAAACGCACGGCATAGTTGCAGCAATGATTGTAAGAATAGTTGTAAACATGTAAATTTTGAATAAAACTTCCGGAAAAATTATTAGTTCGATTTATTGTTACATAGACATGATTATTTTTTTATTAATACTCCCTCCATTGCAAACAAATAATCCATCATATTATTTTAGGATGTTTCACATTAAGAGTTGACTTTAAAAAAACTATATTTATAATTTCTATAACACTTCATCTTACCCTTCACTTGTTATGTAAACACACATTGTGTGTGCTCAAGTATTTTGATAATTATGACCAACTCTAATGACATTAACACATTTCCTTAATAATTAGACTTTTCAAACGTGGACTCATTGAGTGGAATGGAAGGAGTATATACACACACATTTACCTTTCAATAACATAAGAAAACAAATCAACATCAAAATTTTTTTTAAGAAAATTAAAACTTTAATACTTAGTGGAAATCAAAGCTTCTACCTTTCAAACACAGCTTGCTTAATTTCATCCAAGAAATTTGTCTATTTCCATCTAATGATCTATATATGTTACATTAAACAAAGTGCATATTAAGAATTCACAACACTATCCGATCAGAATTGGAGTTAGTATTTTTTGTGACTTTTTTTTCTTGCCCAAAACCTTAAACTTAGTTCTTGATCCTTATTCAAAGGCTTAATTGGGAGTTATTCTTAGCCTCAATATCAGGTGATATTTGAGATGTAGCATATAATTCACATATGCTTTCTTTATCTCTCTATTACTTCTTGTTAGCTTTGCTGCCCATATGTTTTTTCTTTCTAATCTTCCTCGGACAACCTTCCTTGCTTACCTGCACCAAAAAAACGAAACTAATTCATTTAATTTCTCTTTATCGAGTACATTACGGGTCACCCTCTCACGAACATAGACATATTAAAACCCATGTAATTAATTAAGAAGCCAAACTCGTTCGGAGCTTGTTGAAAAGTTGAAGCTTGTATATCTGTACTTTGATAAAAATTATAATTTCAGAACATGTGGCAACTTAGCAATATCCAGTATAGTATTTCTCACTGAAATGAAAGCGGATTTGCAACATGCCGGCACCCATTTTCTAGCTAGCACCCTGTAATTGATCAAATGGTCATGCACGCAAAACGAAGGATAAGAGGAACCAGGAAGGAGTATCGCTTGACTAATACCCCAATTGAATTGAGGGAATTGATATAGTAATGACTAAAGTCCCTTAATAAGTTCATAAGCCATGTATATTACAATTTCAGTAAGTACAAAATGCAGAACAATAATGCTAACAAAAAAATTGAAGGCCAAATGAATTTGGCTATGGGTATCTTAAAAAAATTAGTCAACTATAGGCAATTCATAATAGGAAGGAACTAAAGTATTTCTTTTGATTAGTCAAGGAAGAGAGGTAGTTGCAGAAGGTCCTACCTCCTATTTAAGCTGCAATTATTTGTCTTTCTTCATTTTCCTCGCTAATGAGTTTTATATCTCCCAACTCGGAAGCGAGATCGACCACCATTCTAACAAACAATCTCTATAAGCAATTCAGTCAGTATTAATCCACAATTATCCGATAGGGTGTAGCAAACATACATACATCCAGCTGCAAGCTACAGTAGTCTATAGCTTATGGAATAAAAAGATACTCCCTCAATTCCGGGCAAAGAGTCCGATATTCCATTTTGGGATGTTTCAGTTAAAGAGTCTACTTTCAAAATTAAGGAATAAAAATGTCATTTTATTACTAATGGATAATGGATTACTAAAAGTGTTATTTTCTTAAAAAGTTTGATTTTCAAATAGGGACTCTTTGCCCGGAACGGAGAGAGTATAAATTATTGAGGAACTCGGCAGTCTATAGCTTATGGAATAAAAAGATATAAAATATTATTGAGGAACTTTGGGTTAAGCACCATTTAATTCGTTCAAGTTTGTCTTTTCTAAGTGAGAAAATCATGGATCCTTTTTTTTTTCTTTTTGAAAAGTAAAGAGGTATATATACGTTCATATATAAAAACTCCATCTAGCTCTTCATCGTTCGTGGCGAGTCAAAATTAAGCCATCCTTGAACTCTTCGAGATTTAATAATTGCACCAGAATGGGTTAAGCTTCAACCCCATATTTTTCCATCATTCAATTCTTATATCTCCAACTCAGTGGTGAAATGAGAAGTTATTTCTTATACTTTTTATGTTCATCGTCAGTCTTGCTAAGTACCTGATAGACCCCAGGCATTTGAAATGAAGGGCTAGATAGAAAGCTTGGCCATTTTAGAAGATCCCTATGAAATGGTTATATAGGTGTTAAAGGCATTCTTTATTAAAAAGTTTATTGGATCTTATATTAGGATGCCAATCATGCTGCTCAGTGAGATGTTCCAATTGGGCAGGTAATTCTTTGAGCAAAGTTCTCAGTGATTGAAGCCATTTTAAGAGAGCTATTGCTTGCTTCATTGGCTCACACCTTGAAGATATATTAACACTTAATCATAAACCAGACCTATGGGAGGATTTAATCACACATAATACCAAATTTAATCTACATTGATCAATCCAAAATACCACTTGCAGGGTTCAACCCAAACTGAATATACACACAAACAACACCACACACACACACAAATATGTTTCTCACCAAAATAAGAAAACTTGAAAAAATCTTTTTCACTATATCATCACAAAATCCCAAATCAAACAAATAAAATTAAATAACTAACATAACTAATTTAAAACCCTAATGCATAGCAAAGATACAACCCTTAATCAGATTTCAGGAATAAATGTGAATTGAACAAAAACTATAAGCTAGAGTCGGATAGCCCAATCACCTAAGTGAAGAATTGAGTTAATAGATACAATACAAAAAGGATAGAGAAATTAATTTAACGAAACTTACATATTTTGGAAGAAAGAGAACCCCACTTGAGGCAAACTGGTGTGCGGCGACGAGCTAAAATAAAACAGATACAAAATAGTCACATAAACAGATACAAAATACGAAATAATGAAGGTTTAACCAAGTAGAGATAAAAAGTTACGAAAGAAACAATCACAAAGTCAAGAAAAAATTTAATTGAAACCAAATACCAGTAGAACAAACAAAAATACAGAATACCTAAATCTCGATTTTGAAAAAATTGAAAGAAAAAAAATAAAGAAATTGAATCTTTGAGTGCTGTAAAACTTACCGTTGATGGAGAATACTAGTAGATACAGTAGGGGGGGGGGCTAGAGAGGTGGAATCTGGAGAGGTGAAGATATATAAAACAGATACAAAATAGTCACATAAAACAGATACAAAATAGTCACATAAACTGATACAAAATACAGAATAATGAAGGTTTAACCAAGTAGAGAATACCGTTGATGGAGAATACCAGTAGAACAAACAAAAATTTAATTGAAAGAAACAAAAGAAACAATCACAGAGTCAAGAAAAAATTTATGAAAGAAAGAGATGTAAAAAAGGGAAATGATGGTAGGGTGGGAGTTTTTCTGCATCAGCAGTCAATGTTTGTTGTAAAACATAATTTATATTGTATTAGCTGTATTGTTTGTTCTCTCATATGCAGCTCCTAGTTAGGCATGCGATGGCATTTGACGAAATAGCTTTATATTTGATAAATGTAGCAGTGTCCAAAATTATGTTTGTGACAACCCGAAACCTACTTGTATTACTTGTCTTCCATACATGTTTAACATGATTAGAATATGCTCTTAACATGCTAGTAATATCCCTAACATGTTTGACTCGATTGCATTCCTTGATCGAACCGTAATTGCCGTATCGAACGCCTATTGCCTTGTATGCTCTAGATTGACTTGTTCTTGCTCGGGCTTTGATATGTGGACTTATCCAAGACCTTGAGAGACATTTATAATTGTTTTAGGACCCTTGATACTCATTTTAATGCTTCTTGGAGTTGTACATGCCTTATACGCGCGTTATAATGCAAATCTGGACCTGTTTGACCTAAAGTATGGCCTGAGGAATCGTTCTACCCTGCCAACCGAACATTTTGGGCTTTGTTCGGCCACCATAACCGAACATTATGAAGGATGTTCGGCCTCCACAACCGAACAGTGAAGAAATCCAGCAAAACGGGATTTTTTTGCAACATTGGCTGATTACGATTGTGCCCTTACTAAACCTCTACCATTAGTGACTTAAACCACTTGTATTAGAGTCTAATTAGCCTAATCTAAGCCTAATTAAGATTAATAAACCTATTCCTATCACTCATCATTTGACAAGTGTTCCTCATTAACACTTAATCAAGCTGATTTCTCTACATCAGCTCTACTCTTCATTTCACGATCATTTCTTCTGCTTCGTCTTCTCCAGCCTAGGGCGAGCTTGTGCGTGAGAGTCTTGGTGAGATGAGTGCATGAGGGGTTGGCTTCCAAGAGATTCAAGACCCGCTTGCGATTCCGAGACCGCCGTTGCGTAGCCGCCGTCGAGACGAGCGTTAAATCACCCGCTTTTTCTTGCTTCGTCCATTGCTTGGCTTGAGGTAAGCTATCGATTTCCCTTAGGTCCATGTTAGAGATAACATGCTACCCCCTCTTGCTTCCCTTCTCTCATGTCTAAATCGTTGCTCTCCTTGTTTTCTACCATGATAATGATACGTTGTAGAGAGAGTATGAATTTCAGGGAACTATAGACAATGAATGCAAATGTTTCGATTTGGACACTAAGCCTAGAAGTAAAAGTGTTCTACTCTATATTAGGAATAATTATTATTCTTGGGTCATAGAATTTCGACCATTATTTGGGGAAAATGTGATTCTAGGGTTCCATGATTTAGGAACTTGAGTTTATTCTTGGCTATGATTGTTATACGGATTAATGACCTAGATTAATTGATGCGATGACTTAGAAAAGAGTTGGAAATGCAAATAGTGTTTAACTCTATTTGGTTTGAATTATAGAAATGACTCAACGGAGTCGACATTAGTGAGCTATCGAACAATACCGGCTCAATGACCGATCCCTACGACGTTATTACACGCGTTACACTAGAAAACTAATTCTAGACTATTGAAATGAATTGACTGTCATGCTTGTATCTTTATGACATAATAAATGCATACTTGATAATTGATATATTGAGTTCGCTCTTGTCGAGCTCAATCTTGATTGCTTATTGATGAGATTATGTACTAATCTTGAACGAGCACGCTCTTGTCGGACTCGTTCCATATTGATTGATTGTTGAGTAAATACTACTTGGCATTGCATAAGTCCAGCTGGCATACTTGTTATCGCACACACGCCTCCACGGCGGGCCACCGGGGAAGAGCTCTCCTTGGCCAACCAATCTGCGCCCATTGAGAATGACTATTGTTTTCCCGAGCATCTCTGGAGATCGATGTATTATCACAACCATCGATTATCGCACGCTATCGAAAGTGTTTGTTTTGCGAGGTCTAGCGGCCCGACTCTATATCCTCATATTATGTGAACTATGTGCAATAATGTGCATCTTAAATAATTCATCTACATGATTGAAATATTGTCTTGCCTAACGTGTTGCATAATGCCATGTCATGCATGATTGATAGCTTACGAGTCTTTATGACTTACCCATTCCCCTGTACTTTTTTTAGATCCTAGCAGGACAGGACCTTCTTGTTGAGACTCGCAGTGCTCGTTCGCCTTAGTTCTCTTTTGATCCGACTTTTGCGGTTGAAGAGGTGGTTCTAGAGGTCCTCTTATCTTCTTTTGTATTTTGCAAGGACGATGGGTATAAGCTAGTCATCTAGACTATGCTTGGGATTGTATAGACTTGTACTCGTGTATTCCTGTTGACTTGTAGTATTAACTCTTGTAGTATATACTCCTTTGATGCCGACAATTGTACTAGCCGTGCCTTGTATATCGTGTGTTGTTCACTACGTATAGACTTCCGCTGAGCATCCTATTAGCTCTTATTTATTTCCTTGTCGTATTAACTGCTTAGCTTGGGTTCCGGCTGTAGTGTCGCCGAAGACTTGGAATTATTGCTTAACTGTTTATCAGGTGAAATGATTTTGAAAATGCCGACCTTTTGTGTCGAGTTCTCTTGCGACTGAAATGTTGCGTCACGTCAGTTTTAAAAATAAAATATTTTGTGTCCTTGCATGTTCTTCCCTGCTTGTATTGTCTTGTTTGGCGCTCCGGTCCGCGGTTCCATCTCGGGTCCGGGGTCGGGGTCGCCACAATGTTACTCACCATTTGCAAGTTAACAAAGAAACAATCACAGAGTCAAGAAAAAAATTAATTGAAACCAAATACCAGTAGAACAAACAAAAATACAGAATACCTAAAAAAAATAAAGAAATTGAATCTTTGAGTGCCGTAAAACTTACCGTAGATACAGTAGGGTGGGCTAGAGAGGTGGAATCTGGCTTCAATGGTGAGGGGCTAGCAGTAGAACAAACAAAAATATAGAATACCTAAAAAAAATAAAGAAATTGAATCTTTGAGTGTAGTAAAACTTACCGTAGATACAGAGGGGGCTAGAGAGGTGGAATCTGGCCTCAATGGCGAGGGGCTAGGGCTCGGTTTTCAACTCGCTTCCCGAATGGCGACTAAGGGGGCTAGGGCTCGGTTTTGGGCGGGTGATAGAGTGTAGAAAAGAAGAGAGTAATTGGGGATTGGAAGATAGAGATTGCGAGAGAAATTTGAGATGGAGATTAGCTTAGCAGGGGAGGGGAAGCAAAGTGGAGGCGGTTGTTGTGATGACTTCACTCTTCGAGGTGGGGGGAGGAGAGATGAGTTGTGATTGAGCAACCGCCCATGGCACATGGGTTAGATAACAGCCGTTTTTGGATTTTGGGGAGAAGGATACGCACGGAGGAAGAAGGGTTGGACGAGGACTCTTTTCGGGAGGGATACGCACACAGAAGGAAGGGTCCAAACGCCCTTCGCACATGTGAAAGGTAGACAAAATTGGGGCCGTCGGATCTCGATAAAAGAATTGGATCTCAGCCACGATTAGCTTTAGTCAATTGCGAGCGTGCGAGTATGAGCTCTATTGTATAATAGATAGGAAGAAACAAAAAGAATCTTCTTATGTGTCATGTGTGAGATGGGGGGGGGCAAAATGTAATATTTTTTATTGGGATGTGTTAAATTTAATATTTTTTGTGTAAAAAGATGTGTAAGAAGATTGTACAATGGAGATATATATTCTTAAGTGGGTAAGAAGATAAAAATGTGTAGATAACAATGGGACCCAGCTAAGAAGATTTAGGAAGATTACAGAATGGGGATGCTCTTATAATTTGAGAATAACTAATCCAATTGATAGTTATTTTTAGAGGTGTAAGTGGTTTGGTTTGATTCAGTTTAAGTCAAAATCGGGAACTGAATCATACCTTATCAGTTTCAAAAATCTTAAATCGAAACGAACCAGTCAATGCTTGGAACCGAACCGAACCAAACCACTCGGTTTAGTTTGATTCATTTCGGTTATGAAGTTTGATAGAAAATCAAATTAATCATCTTAGAAAACATTAAAAATAAGACAAATACAATTTTAATCGGTTATTTAACATCATACATTAATAATGTGACAACCCGACCCCGACCCCGAGGAGGAATCGCGGGTCGTGTCGTCCAAATAAGGACTACAATTCATGCAAGGACTCAATTATCAAAACTGACGTGACGCAACATTGGACACGCAGTACAACTCGGCATTAAAAAGCCAGAATAATTAAAAACTTTAGAACCTGATATAACAGTTAATAGCAAGTAAACCAAGTCATCAGCGAATTTACAACCGGAACCCAACAACTAAACAATTCATGCTAATATATAAACACCTCAACGGCTAAACACGCCGGAGAAACCACAAAAGTAAATAAGAGCTAATGGGATGCTCAGCGGAAGTCTTAATGAGTGAACCAATACATGCAAGCAAGGCTCGGCCTACAAGTGCCGGCAAACAACTAGAAACATAAGTAGTACTATTAGTCTTAGTCTACAACAAGTACAAGCTACTACAATTACACATTCCCAAGCGAAGTCTAAATGACTTGCTTTAACCCAAGCGTCCTTGCCAAAAGAAAGCAAAGCCAACGCTACCACCTCTAGGCGAGCGATCACGATCAAGAGTAGGCGATCAACCTCGATGAGACGGTCTGGATGATTAGGATCTAAAAACAGTAAAGGGAGGGGTAAGTCATAAAGGCTTTGTAAGCCACCAATTATGCATGACAGGATATAATGCAAGGCATACATAGCACGTATCAAGCAAGATCATACTAGCACATAGTTCTCATGTCGCGATGCGTTGTTTCACATAAGTGCTTAATTAAATCACATAGGATAAGGATATGTTATGGAACCGGTGCCGCTTCGTAGATCTGAAATAAACAAGGTTATCACGATTGTATTTGTCGGATGTGCGTGTATGATACATCGACCACGATAGTATTGTTCCAAGCGCCCTTTGGTTACGACGAGTACTCTTCTCCACTTGTGATCGGTAGTGAAGGGTGTGTGCAAGTTTATGGTGTGGCGACCCATCACTACCATGATCTCGCGATTCATGGCGGCGATACATCGTTGACCATCAAGACAATTCACGCATGCCAGGCTGGACTAATGGTATGCCAAGTAAATATTACTTGTCACACAAAATCAAGTAAGGGCAGAGTTCGACAAGAGCGAACTCGTCGAGTCAAGT
>JABEVN020002733.1:0-20571 GCA_013146195.2 Codonopsis lanceolata
CACACCCCTCTATCGATGGCCACGGGTATGGAAAACATGACTTTGATAACTATCGGAACTCGAAGGGAAATGTTCTGGGACGCCGATATCCACGTAAAGGGATATCGAGGACACATAAGTTTGGCACATGTTTTTGCAGAGCTTACACGCGCGGAAAAAGGGTAACGATATCACCTCCTTTTTGTATGAATTGACTCACGAGTGCTTATATGTGAATAATGTGCTACGTGAATATAATATGATATGAAATGATGGATTAAATGAATTAATGAAATGTTATACTTGTTGATAACATGATACTAAATTGTTAAGTATGAGTACCTGACATGATTAATTATGAAATGTATATTATGCAATAACATGAATTATTATTGTGAGCCATGACAGAAGTTATGTTAGTAACTTGCTAAGTCTTTATGACTTACTCCTATTTGTTTGATTGTTTTCCTAGATCCGAGCCGAGATGGCTGATCAAGTGATTTGCTTACATTGAAGAAGTTGTGACGAGGTTGCTACCTTGTAATTAGTATCTTTTCTTTTGGCAAGGACGACGGAACATAAAGTTATATAAACTTTATGTGGGGTAGCAAGACTTTATTGTGTAGATCTTTGGACTTATGTTAATTAGTACTTAATCTTGAGAGCCGATATGTTAGTCGTGTCTTGTATATTTATGTTGATCATGCTTTAGTTGTTTTAAACCATATTGGTTTGTTTATTATGATTTAATTATCCGCATGTTTTAGCCGTTAAGCATGTTAGACTAGAGTTGTAGACTTAGTTTAATATTGTTCCGCCGTAGCTGCCGATGACTTGATATATAATTGCTATAAATTGTTATATGTGTCTATTGTTGGTCACATGATTTTATTTGGACCAAGAGATTTATTATCTCTAAGGTTGTATTAGTTTGAGCTTGTTAGCTCGGGCGCCGTTTAATTATTATACGCTCGCATGTGTTAAAGTTTTTGGCGCATCGCCGTTATGGCCTTACCCACTATTTGCTACTTGTTTTGTTGCCTTTGGAAGCGGCACAACCTCGGGTCTCGTCTTGGGATCCGGGTCGGGTCGCCACAACCCAGCTAACAAACATATATAAATCGATGTTTAAGCATTAATACACTAACACCCCTTTATTTCTTACTATTTATACTAACATCCCCTCCAAACGTACATACAGATATCTTTTTTGGTTTCAAAGTCAATTAAACTACAACCATGGATTTCATAGCATCAACATGGCTACCCAGCTAACAAACATACATAAATCGATGTTTAAACATTAATACACTAAATTTACACTAGCATACGTACCATACGCATATGATGCTCTACTACATTTATTGTCCCCATCGTATGCTTCGTGCCACTCCCAGACGTGCTTAACCTATTTTGCACAGCTTGATTGGAGATTGCAGCTGCCTTATCCGACCCCAAGTAAGTACAAAACTCAGCAAACACTTCCTCGGTCATCCACGTCGGTCTCACGGGAGTTGCACGATTCTTCCAACATTCTTTTTTTGTGTTACCTATTAAAAATATAATCATCTCATTAACATATAATGATAACATTATAAAATTAAGTTATGGATAGATAAATGTGTTACCTATTAAAAATATAACCATCTCATAAACATATAATGATAACATTATAATATTAAGCCAATGATAGATAAATGTGTTACTGATATGATCCCTAAACCGATTGCTGTACTGATCAATGAAAACAACCTTTATCGTGGCCTCCTCATAGTCCTCCGTCCATGTATATTTCAACTACAATATAAAAATATAATTATAACATTTTAATTACAAACTAACATTTAATAAAAATAAAAAATATTAAGACATTACCTTGAAGGCCTCCCAAATATTTTCCTTCTCCTCGTCGGGCAACTTTTTATACGAGGGCCAAAACTCACGGAGTACTCAACGCCGCCAATACTCCCCAATCCATTGGCCGGGCGCAGGGTATGCACCTACAAACCTGCCAAGCATATTTATACAATAACGAATTAACTTAAATGTTAATGAATTTTATATAAAACAAAAAAAAAATATCAAACTAAAGAATAGTACTTACTGATTGTATTTGGGAGATAAATAGACATATATCCTCCCCTTGGAATCGAAACGACTAGAATTCGTAGTACCTACTTCGGAGGAGGAGCCTGTATGCATGTCTCCACCGGACTCTGCACCGCCATCAAATATTCGAATCAGAGGGGACGGTTACCAAGTGCCCCAGTGAACAAGGAAAATAAACGGCTGGTCTTCTTACCCGCTCTTGAAGGTCTAGACGAACTCATCTCTAAATACAATAAAAATATAAAACTTAAGTAATAGAAAACAATACACTGACAAATCTTCTTACAATGCTCAGACACATAAATTTAAAGCTTTAAAGATCTAAAGCAATCACAATATAGTTAACTTGTCGAATAAATAATACATAAATTATAAGAGTATGATCATTGTTAAGTACATATTTTGAGATGTTAAACTATTATGAATCTTTTTCCTCATCCTCATCATCGGACTCTGAATTACTACAAAACTCAAGTTCTTCTTCATCATCTTCTTCGGACTCTGATGCATGAGAACTAACATTGGAATATATTTCCAAGTTAGACAATGAAACGACACTCGTCCTAACTAACTAATATGTTCTAAAACACGTTCATATATTGCCAAGTTAGGTTTAGGTTTATGATTTAGGTTTAGGTTTAAGGTTAGTGTTATGGTTTAGGTTTAGTGTTATGGTTTATGGTTTAGGTTTAGGTTTAGGTTTAGGTTTAGGTTTAAGTTTAGGTTTAGGTTTAAGGTTTAAGGTTTAAGGTTTAAGGTTTAAGGGTTAAGGGTTAGTTTTAGGGTTTAGGGTTTAGGTTTAGGGTTGGGGTTGGGGTGGGGGTAGGGGTGGGGGTGGGGGTTGGGTGGGGGTTGGGGTGTCAAGAAGGGGGTGGGGTTAAGAAGTTTGTGGTTAGGTTTAGGTTTAGTGTTTAGGTTTAGGTTTAGGTTTAGGTTTAGTTTTATGGTTTAGGTTTAGGGTTGGGGTTGGGGGTAGGGTTAGGGTTAGGTTTATGGTTTAGGTTTAAAATTGGGGTTTCTTTTAGTTGATTTTTCCAACATGATTAGCTGAGCAGGACGAATCCTGAATTGATGTTGCTCCAAAAAGAGTTTGTATCAAAAGTGAGGTTATGTATTTATGACTTATGTAAATGACTTTGATTTGGCTTATCTGGAAGTGCTTATAACTTATAACTTATCATAAGTTGTTTTTGAAGCGTTTGATTTCACTTATGGTAAGATAAGTCATAAGTCATGTACAAGTTACTTAAAGCTATGTAAGGCTATAAGTTGTAAGCACTAAGCCTAGTGCTTAATTCTACTTTTCAAAAACATATGAGTCTTCTTTTTTATTGAAATTTTATATATTGCAATATTACCCTTCTTAATAATAGTAATAAAAACAAAAAGTAATAATAGTAATAATTATTAATAATTATAATAAATAATAATAATAAAAGGAATTATAATAATATTAATAAATAATAATATGACTAATGATAATAGTTCTAATAATAATAAATATAGTATTAATAATGATAAATATAATAATAATTATTAATAATAATACTAAATAATAATAATAATATATTAATAATAATAATAATAATAATAATAATAATAAGTAATAATAATAAAAGTAATATTAATATCAATATCAATACTATAATAATAAAATATAATATTAATAATAATAAAATCAAATGATAATAATAAGTAAAAATATTAATATAAATAAAATTAATATTATTATTAATATAATAAAATCAATACTAAAATTAATAAATAAAAAAAACTAATATTAATGTTAATACCTAATAATAATAATAATAATAATAATAAAGGCAATAATAATGATAATAATAATAAATAAAATAAATAATAATGATAATAGTAAGAATATTAATTTTAAGTTTAATGTCAACAACAACAACAACAACGACAATAATAATAATAATAATAATCATAATAATAATAATAATAATCATCATCATACTAATGATGTAAATCACATTTTGTGATGATGTTATTTTACTCTTTATATTTGATTTCAATATTATTTTAACTTATTAATTAAACACACTACTAACTTATAAAAGCTAATCAGCATTTTTAAAAAGTTAAATCAAACATCACCAGTTATTAGTCATCAGTCATAAGTCATAAGCAATAAGTCATCAGTCATAAGTTATAAGTCATCAGCACATATCAATAAGCTAAATCAAACAGGCCCTAGTGGCTTAAAACCAGAATAACAGGCAACCATATGAACAAGGCTTGCTATATCAAAAAGCTGACGAAGGTGAAACATAAACTAAATAATTGTGATAAACTCCCTCCGTCCCAAAAGGATAATCTCACTTTTCTCTTCCATTTGTCCCAAAAAAAAGAGAGCCCCATTTCTACAACAGCGTATAATTTTAATGTAATTTAAAGGAGGTACAAACAAGTAAGCTATAATCTTAAAATGTTCAACTTGTCAAATGGAACTATTTTATTTTTTATTTTTTATTTTTTGCAACGGAGGGAGCATGTTCAGAACTTCCAATCATAACAATTGACACAATTAACATCTCATTCTCAAATAATACCAGCTTGTCTGAAACAACAGTCTTGAAGTCAACAAAATGGCTTTTTTGTTTTGAGTATTCACTTGTTGGGCCCCAATGCCAAATCATAAATATACTTATGAGACTATTTTACGGATCTTAATTTATAAGAATGAATCACATTCTCACAAATTAACCCACCAACACACGAATTCGTTATGGCAGATCCGTTTTACAGAAAAAACACATGAAACGATATTTCTTAATTTTTTGCTAAAAAACAGGTATAGTATTTCCTTCATTTCTAAATGAGTGTTCATTTTTAATTTTTTAATTTTAGAATTTTAGTATTACAATACCAAAAATGCCACTCCTGATACGCACAGGAAAAAATAAGTAAAGCCTCACAAGGCGAAAGGTACCCAAAAGCTAAAGGGGTTTGGAAAGTACGCCCTACTGCTCATGGCACGGTTGTGTGTCAGTTATGCAAATTCAAACCCAGTTATCCTACCCTCGATTCTTATTCAATCCTTGTTACAAAATGTGGCATCAAAAGATACAATCGGTAGTTGGATGCACCTCTGTAATCAACAATGGTTGTTTCATCCTCTGCACAATCCAGGAGCTAGAAATGCAAGGTATTGCTGACCCAAAAAACCATGGGTGATTTATTGTATTGAATATTGCTCAACGTATACTCATTTCACAAAAAAAAAAAAAAAAACGAGGCGGAAGTAAAACAATAACTTACACATTTTCCATTGCCTTTTTAATGAGAAAACATATGGTTTGTAGGCTCAATCAAATACACACATGTTGACAGATAATTGAAATAAGGTAAACATAATTAAGTATCAAGAGAGTTTTTACAGACTGCAAGTTCCAGTTCTAACGAAAAAAGTCTACAATTAGCACACTTACATGAGATGAAACCATAAAGCTTTACATCTGAAACACTAAAGTAAGATCTCTATTTTTCAACTTCACTAAAGCTTTCACATTTCCAGATTGAAACCATAAAAGAACATCTGATAAAGCCAAACATATAAGCTTAACAAACAGGGCACAGATCAAATCGAATCCATATCTCTATCAAAGTAAACCCAAGAAATTCCATAAACCAATCAAATAATCCAAAAAGAAAAATACAAACCTACTAAAATAGACCCACAAACGAAGAAGGGAAGTAAACCCAAGAAATTCCATAAACCAATCAAATAATCTAAAAAGAAAAATACAAACCTACTAAAATAAACCCACAAACAAAGAAGGGGAGCTGGTCACTGCGAATAACGACGGAGCTGGAACCAGAGATGGGGCTGGCGATTGAGGATGGCGGCCAGATTTGGGGTTATTTGATTTGGAGGTTTGGTGGAGGCTTTGGGCCAACGGGGTGGAGGAGAGAGATGGAGATGAACCTTGGCCGGTTGGATGTGGATGGGCAAAGACGGCGTCTGAACTGGCCGGAGAAGAAGCGGCTGAAGAAGATTCACTGGAGAAGAAGAGAATGGGTGAGATGCTGTGACGGGGAAAGGAGATGAGGCACGAGAGAGAGATGGAGCAGAGGGGTACGGTGGGTTTGGGGGAAATCGGGGATGAAGTCGGGATGGAAGAAGATGAAGGGATTCACCGGTCTGTTTGAACTGGGGAGAGATGGGAGGTGGACGCCGACTGTTGGAGATTGTGGGTGATGCTGGTGCGGCGGCTTGTCGGAGAGGTCGTGCGATGAGAGAGGACAAGGAGTCACTATATGAAAAGAGTGTATTTGGATCGCTCATTTGCCGTCCCTAAAAGTCCATTTGCCGTCCCTAATAGTATTTAGGACGGCCATAGGGACGGCAACATGGGGGCTTAAATAATATGGGTGCTAAATGTTTTAGGGACACGACGAGCCGTCCCTAAAGGTTTTTAAGGACGGAATTTTTGCCGACCCTAATACGTTTCAATACGTTCTAAATAATTGGCGGGAAAACAAAAAGGGCGGATTATTGCCGTCCTAAATGTTTTGGCGCCAACACTTTTGGTTCTAAAATTTTGGTGGGAAAACAAAAAGGACCGATTGTTGGCGTCCTAAATGTTTTGGCGCCAAAACTTTTGGTTCTAAAATTTTGGTGGGAAAATAAAAAGAACCGATTGTTGGCGTCCTAAATGTTTTGGCGCCAAAACTTTTGGTGGGAAATTACAAAAAATTGTGACGGGTAATATTGAAAAAATTGGTGGGAAACTTATTAAGGTCGACTTCCATCGTCCTAAAAAATAATTTCTTATATTGATATATGCATTCGATTAACGAATTATAAATTTAGCATTTTCATCAATACAACAAACAAAAGTTTTAGTAAAAGAAAATATCATTAATAATAAAAGATAGTCATTACATCAATCTGTTAATAAAGTTGATTGTTTACCAAAAGAATCAATCTACTAGATCCTAAGATTAATTAACCAACCTACAAGCAACTTCTTGAAATATAAAAATATCATCTCAACTAGTTTAAACTACAAATTGGATCATAAAAAACAAAAGCAAATGCTAGCTTGATGATAACTTTTGACCAATGTGCATCGAACGACATCTTGCAATATTCCCAAAAGCAACCTGAAAAAATAAATGAAATAAAACAATCAATTGAAAAATAATCACATAATTTTTATTTTTCAATGAAATATAAGAAAAATTATTATAAGCTCATTTTCATTTTAAATAGTTACTAGCAATTTTCTGCAAAGAAGACAACATTTTGCGCTCATTATAAGAAACCGATTTTTTTAAGAAGCACAACCGTGTTCTATGTCTTTATTTCACGTCCAAATCTGATCTCTAAGATTACAAAGGTGCCTTAAATAGGCTACACAAGAAGTTAAGTACCCTAACTTACTAATACAATCCTTATTTCTCTCTAGGCTAGATGATACGGTGTCAAAATCCTGAACACCACAAATCTACCCCAGCTTTTATAATCAACTTTCAGCCGATCCAAACCCTACCTAAACAGTCCAAAAACCCTCAACACAACAGCCCTAAAACCTGCCAACAAAGCTGCGAACAAGCTGCCCCAAAACTACACAATCTATCACGTTTTGGATGAACAAAACTGTCCTAAAACCCAGCTTTTATAATCAGCTTTCAGCCGATCCAAACCCTACCTAAACAGTCCAAAAACCCTTAACACAACAACCCTAAAACCTGCCAACAAAGCTGCGAACAAGCTGCCCCAAAACTACACAATCTGTCACGTTTTGGATGAACAAAACTGTCCTAAAATCCAGCTTTTATAATCAGCTTTCAGCTGATCCAAACCCTACCTAAACAGTCCAAAAACCCTCAACACAACAGCCCTAAAACCTGCCAACAAAGCTGCGAACAAGCTGCCCCAAAACTACACAATCTGTCACGTTTTGGATGAACAAAACTGTCCTAAAACCAAGCTTTTATAATCAGCTTTCAGCCGATCCAAACCCTGCCTAAACAGTCCAAAAACCCTCAACACAACAGCCCTAAAACCTGCCAACAAAGCTGCGAACAAGCTGCCCCAAAACTACACAATCTGTCACGTTTTGGATGAACAAAACTGTCCTAAAACCAAGCTTTTATAATCAGCTTTCAGCCGATCCAAACCCTGCCTAAACAGTCCAAAAACCCTCAACACAACAGCCCTAAAACCTGCCAACAAAGATGCGAACAAGCTGCCCCAAAACTACACAATCTGTCACGTTTTGGATGAACAAAACTGTCCTAAAACAGTCCACATTTTTTTAATGTTCAGGCTGCCACAATAAACGAAAATATAAAATTAAAAGAAGTAGAAGGATAGGCTACATAAGAAGTTAACCCTAACCTACTAATACAATCCTACTTAACTAATAACATGATAAATCTAATTAAAACAGGAAACTAAAACTAGCATCGAATAAAACAACTAAGGGAATTAAATACTAATTAAACTAAAACAAGACTAGGTGAATTCTTTATTTCTAATCTGCCTTGAGCCCTTTCACTACCAAACCTCAATATACCTTGGTCCTCCTTTCTGAGCCTTGTCACAAGGATGCCCCAAGCAGCCCATGACGTCTCCCACATAAGTGCATTCACCCGTGACTAACCCTTTGGGTTTAAAGGGCCCAATTGTATATTGTGATAAGGAAACAACCCCCTATGTATATTGTGATAAGGAACAAAGGAAATTAAAT
Source organism: Codonopsis lanceolata (assembly GCA_013146195.2). Taxonomy (NCBI): domain Eukaryota; kingdom Viridiplantae; phylum Streptophyta; class Magnoliopsida; order Asterales; family Campanulaceae; genus Codonopsis; species Codonopsis lanceolata. Next base: position 8,808 of record JABEVN020002733.1, read on the forward strand.
GTGTACCTTTGAAAATTTAGGTTGTTTGATTTCTGGAGGTAGATCCATGACCACTGGACTGTCTAGAGCTTGGAATAGCATAAAGGATCGTAGAGATCCCCGCACTTTGCAACATCCGAATTATTCGGGCCTCACTATCTGCTGAAGATTGTAGGGTAACTTGTAACTGAGACCTTAACTCAACAATCTGTTCTTGATGACGAAGATCTCTCTCTTCATCACGACGGTCTCGCTCCTCATCACGACGATCTCGCTCCTCGTCACGACGATCTCTCTCTGCAATTACTTCTCTTAATCGGGCTATCTCATCCTCGTAATCATGGATTAATGGAGTTGAGGTCTGAGATAGTGTAGAGCTTCTTGTACCACCACATATAACTCGACCATGTCCATCGCTGCCTATTACGTCTAAGAATATCTTCTTTCTCTTCTCTGCATCATCCTGTTCCTCCTTCGGTAATTCATCGAGTCGTCTCTGCAATGTTTCCTGTAAAAAGAAAAAAAGAAAAACAAATTTATGCGAACCAACTCAATATTCAAGGTAAAAGTAGCAAGTAACTATTCAATCATTAATCTATTGCATATTTCATAAATTACCTCTAATCCAGCTGCTCCATCATCTTCAGTATACTTTCCATTTTTGCAACGGGTTGCTCTCCATATACTAATCAAATCTGTAGGCTCGTTATTTTTTTTCCTCTAATGATATTGAAAAAAAAAGAAAGGAAAACATTTAGTTACGTCTAATAACTAGTGTCACTATTCATATCAAAAAGTTGTTTGAACAGGTGTACCTCATTAAACTTTCACTAACCTTATGAATTATATTCGGAATTGAGGTTCTTCCAATCCTAGGGTGGGCGCAAAGGTTTCCTCTATTGTGTTTGTTCTTTCTTGCAGTTTCCTAAGAGCATATTAAAGCATGTCATACCATCTAAATAATTACATATGTATATATATATATATATATATAGGGAGAGAGAGAGAGAGAGAGAGAGAGAGAGAGAGAGAGAGAGAGAGAGAGAGAGAGGTACAACTATCATCACTAAGTCATACATAGGTTGACTGGAGACTCCAGTACTTCACGAGTTCTGGCCATTGCTCGGCTTTCACCTCCGGGGGTGTAACAACTAGGCGTTGTGCATCTGTATCATGGGGCCAGTAGTATTTTTTCTTCAAATCGTGCTTAAATGCTTTCCATGCTGTATTCAGCCTTTTAAAGCAAATGCTCTTATAACCATCAGGTGCATTTGTATTTATCTTAGTGAAAAGTCAAAAAATTGATTAGTAGTTTAGTTCAAACATATGAAGTAGTTAAAAATATATTCATAATTTTTTTACTATTTAAATTACCTGCACATCTTTCCAAACTGACTCAAGTGTCGATTCACTCATCCCATTCCATGAAGTCCAATACAATGGGAACCATGTGCCATTTCGAGCATAAGTCCCAAGATGACTTGCTAATTTGGCAGCATTGTCACCAATAGGGTAACTGTTTTTGTCCCACTCGATGATCTTCTTCTCCTTACCCCACCCATCCCATGCATTAGCACGACCTCTACCTGTCTTCTTCATTGTGGAATCATTTTCACTATCATCTGCCAATAAGAAAATAAGCAGTAGCTTCATCTTTCTTGTTACTAACTTTGTTCACCACATCAAATAAAAATAAATTCGTTCAAGAAAAACGGTAAAACTGAAAATGCAATTTGCTTTATCATGCTTATCTTGATCAGCTGTATAAAACCACCAAAATCAAGACTTAACTACATATTGACAACTGTATCAGGCAATTCTGCTTAGTCTCCCGCACCTACTTAACCAGCAAAAATGGAGGAAACATTTGCTAATTTCATATTATTGAGATTTTGTGTTCAGAAACTCTTGCAGTGTTTGATAGCTTAATAGTTGGGCATGTTAGGTAATTGTAATTGCATGTTGGGCATACAGGGTCATTCTTTTAGAGCTGCTTTTTTTGCTTGGAAGGCATGTCATAGAGAGAGGAATGTCCAAATTAGTGAGACTAGGAGTTAACCAAAGAACACCCATTCAAGAAAATTACAGACTTAAAATATAGACATATGTTTTCATGATTAATTGAAATTAACCAAGTGAACGCCTTAGTCCTAAATTGTGTTTCCATAAGGAATAAACGCTGCAATTGACTTGAAATTGGAGTATTGGACCTTTTGTGTAATTGCACTGAACTGTTTAATTGCAAAATTGAAGAGATTAGTTTCTTCTCTTACCTTCTTTTGTTTTTAACTCAGAAGTTATAGATTGAAAAAGAAAAAAAGAATGGATCAACCAAGAAGGTCACAAGGCACCATAGAAGTTAGAATTCTAGCACGGGTTATGTAGAACGTAGGACCGAAAAGAGACTTTTGAAGTAGTCTTCACTGCAAGGGATAGTTAGACCTCTGATCTAGCGGAAGTAACTAAAAACTAACCGATAAAACGGCAAAAACTTGTTCAATGAATACCGGAATTGGGAAAAGTAACTTGTTAATAAAACGGCAAAAACTGTCTCTCAAACAACCCTAAAAGTGTTTAAATATGTCTAAAACCCTAAAAGCAATAAAAAGTTGATATTACAAAAAAACCCGAAACTAACAAAAAACTTCAATGGTCCGTAACACTATCTAAACGACGTTTTTTAGCCTTAAAAAATGCTCATAACCGAGCTTTGCTCGGTTTGTTTTGTTTGTCTTTTCAAGAGCTTCGTTTTGATATGTGGCAGGCCCCGTAACTCCACCCGAGTCAAAAGTTATGCCCTTTTCCGTGCGGCCGATCCAAACGGTCGAGATAATCGAGCGCGATACTGCTTGCATCAACCTCCCATTGAATTATCAAACCCAAATTCTTCTTCAGCCCAATGTAGTAACTCTTGGAACAAAGGATGGTTCAAGTAAGTTATTGGAATGACAAATCTCTTATGTGTCTCCCCTACATAAACTGCAAAATGGCCTTTCGGGACATTTGTCGAGCAAAAAGTTGCATTTCTCGATGAAATGGTTCGTCTGAGCTTTTGTTTAGCATGAGCTATTCTGTTCATCCCCATACCCATCTTTGATGTATCGATAAATCTAAAAGCAAGAATTAGCGAAGCGCAGATGAGTGATGGCTAACTTCTACTAAAATGGAAATTTTGATTACCTTGCTATATATAGATTAGAGGCATTCAAAATTGGCCTGGAAGAGAGTGAGAAGATAATGAGGAAAGTTGACAGACATGGCAGGTGAAGGAATAGGAATAGAAAAAAGAACCCACATGGAGTTTGCCTTATTTAGCTCAAGACATTATATCCTACCACTTTCAGGTATCAACAAACAAAGATAAGTGCAAGTTGAGAAGGGTATTACACTAGTTAATATAAAAATTCAGACTTAACAGAAATCCAGTCTCATACTTTACCAGGTGAGTCAACACATCTTTGACTTCCTAATTACCCATGGTAGGTAACGAGAAAAACGTACTTGGAATTGTATCTCCTGAAAAATTAAAACAATTAGGTAAAATGATAGAAGCCACAAGAGGGTCCTTGGCCTAAGGTTGTGTCTTTTAAGCATTGGTTACAGTCTAATCTTGCATTAGTTGTGCATAGGTTGTCAGATGGCTAAGCGGAAAGGTCTTCCTTGTGGTCCTCATAGAGTTCCATTGGATGAAGATAGGGGGTTAGGGTGGTAACGAGAGTCATCACAGTAACCCCCACTAATCACCCTTAACGTGGAGCTATGAATGCTTCTAATGAGGTAATGGAGTATAAATATCAGGCAATCGATAGACAACTATCGAGACACAGAGTGTAGCTGTTGTCTGTTGATAGGTTCGTTGCAGCCATGGCTCAACGACAAGAAATTTATTTTTGAGAATCCTGAGAATATATTTGAAAACTAGGAAATTATAGGGGAAGCTGAATCAAGTTCAATTAGTCAAAGAAATTAACTCAATTTATTGTTGCAGCAACAGAAAACTTCTTACCAGCTAAACTGCAAGGTCTACTTCTCTAAATCATCAATCTAATTTTCCTTCCTGGTATAAATAAAAAAGGAAAACTACCATAAAATCTACATGTCAAAACTTTCATTTATCGTCTCCTTTTCCAGTTTTAGTACTGTAGTTAGAAGATCAGACCTTAAATACTAGTAGACGATAAAATCGAAAAATGCTCAACCATAACAAGAATCCAAACAGTTTCCTCCTTTGATCTATACCATATAGATTCAACTACAACTATCCATTTCTAAATCCTAATGTACTTCCTAACTTTCGTTGTTTCTTGCTGTTGGTTTTGTTAAGCCTATAAACTAAAACTATCTTGAAAAAAAAAAAGAATTGAAAACAAATCCCAATACTGATTTTCACTAGAAAACATGAATACATTCATTACATTTCTAAACTATTGATGGTACTAAACTTCCTTCTAGCTAAGATTACAAATGAACAGAACTTGTATCTAAGGGCACACCACATATATATAATTGAGAAAAGCAAAACAAATCCATAATTCTGAATAAGATTTTGAAAAGGAAAATGAAAACATAATCTCTCCTCAAACCTTTAATATGAAACAAAGAGTGAGCAAACAAGAAAGAGAACCTTATATTGTAGATTTTGTCAATGGAAAATAGACATGAAAACCAAATTGTTGAGCTAAACTGATTCACAGATGACTTTTACAATGAGGAGTCAGTATCAGAGGTGTAAGAGAGTTTTGTTGAAAGCATAACTAATTCGCCGTTGAAAACAGCAAGCTAGGAGATATTAGCGGATACAGATGACCTTGGAGATGGCAAGCATCCAAACATAAGTAGTCGGTAAATGTAACGGGACATAACACTTGATGTCGATGACGGGAGCGTAGGAGGCTGAGCGAAGGGGGTTTGGGGATTTCGAAATTTTGGGTGAAGAGAGAGAAAGAGTGTGCGCGGGAAATCCAAATAATCAGAATAATCAAGGTAATGTTAAGAATAGAAATCTACCACCAACAGCAAATATCAGGATCATACAAGATACTACGGTGTTAGAAAGATTTTCGATGATAAATCCGAGAACGTATAATGGAGATTCAGATGCATTGAAAGTTGAGGCATAGATTGAACACATTGAGAAACTATTCAGGCTTTTTGGGTGCTTAGAGGAAGAGAAGATGATCTTTGCTTCATTCAAGCTACATGGTGTTGCTGACCATTGGTGGATGTTAGTGAATGGCAAGTGGGGTCAGGATGGTACATCACAAACATGGGTCAATTTCATGCCGAAAATCAAGAACTTTATACCGACGGTGTTGCAACAATAGTAGGAGACGGAATTTTTGAACTCATTTAGTTCGATATAGTACTCTTTGGTCTCTACTAAAGAGAGGAAGGCATGGAAAATTCGTGTATTTGTCACTCTTCAATAATTCACGTAACAATCTTGGAAGTGTATAGAACTCTTCACTTTCATTATTGCTCAAACTTTTCTAGCTATGCTCTGCCACTTAAAGTCAGGGATTTTCTTCTTTTTTTTAGGGTGGGTGGCTATGATGACAGGGTTCGTGTACATCGAATGTGCCCATCGAAAAGGTAGATAGAATATGGAGAGCGCATTGGTATTGGGAGAGATTTGTGGGTGAAGAGCATGAGATGAATGAAGTGGAGAGAAAACAAGATCCCAGAAAATTTGAATCCGACACAGTTACTGGGATGATTCAAATACATACAAGTCAAGGAGAAACAACTCGTGTTTGACTTATCTTCTACAAGAGCCCAAAAACAGAGAAAACGTTGGCATACTAATAAAACAGTGTATGCAATAATTGGAATATTAGTGTCTACTATCTAGGGGCTCTGAACAAAAATTAAACACCGCAAATAGGAGCATAGCACAATTCTCTCAGCAAACAGCATGTGTGTGCCTAAAGAAGGTAAGAAACCATTGTTGATAAAGAAGAAACAATTACTTACACTTGGTAAAAAATTATGCACTTGCCTATGGGTGTGATGAATTTCTTCATTAAAAGTATATCATCCTCAAAAAGAAAAACAAATTGAACTAACTATTGACTAAACAACATACCTATTGTTGTGTTCGACGAACTCCCTTAAAGCCCTAAATTGCTGAATTCAATGCTATTCTGTCTGGTCAACTAAAATTGGGATCAACCAAAAAACATAGAAACAGAGAGAAGAAGACGATGAGAAAAAGAACAAAATGAAAAAAAAAATTGCACGAGATATAATGCTCGATCTGCTATAATTAAGACGAGAAGGAGATACAACTCACATATGCGCACGCTGCTTTGTATCCCATGATTGTATCACTGCCACAATATGTAATTGAAGCTGCTAGAAGTTTCCTTATGAACCCTAGAAAATTAGGACGAGGGAGAGGAGGAGAGAACAAGCGGGAAGTGAAGAGGTTGTGGTAAAAGTTTTAGGAATATTAGGGGGAAATTTTTTTGGTAATTTTCGTTATAGCCGCCTAATTCACCCTCTAATTTTGTTGGGACGCTAGCTGACCGTACCAATTAAAAGCTTTTGTTACCCTTAGCTCAACCGACCTAAATGACTATGTAATAAGGTTGGGAGACAGGTGCGACCTAAAAAGTAGCGATCCTAAAACTACTTTTTTTTGTAGTGAGTGAGTGTCGTGAGTTTAGAAAGAGAGAGTGTTTGAGATTAGGGTTTAGAGTTGTATTTATACCTAGGGTTTTTTTTTTTTTTTGTGTTTTTAGTTGTGAGCTTATAAATACAATACAATTTACATTGTTTTTGTTTATCTTGAATTTGATTTATTAAATAGATAAAACAGTTTTATTTGATTTTTTTCTTAATTTATTTTTTTTCTTTTTTTTAAGGTTGGAGGGGACATAAACCTTACTCCAACCCTTACTTTTTATTAATATTTTAATATCTTGAAAGGCTACAATTATAGATATATGATGCCTTTAGTGTGACTAGAACAAATGGTGCCTCTGGTGAGGCTTTGAACACCCGACCTCTTGGTTGAGAGTAGTGATGTACCAAGGTGCCTCTGGTAGGGATTGAACACTCGACCTCTCCGTTAAGATAAGCGAGTAGAGCTAAATGAGGCCTTTGGGTAAGGCTTGAACAACAACGTTGCCTCTGAAGAGGCTTGAACACCCGACCTTTCTATTGAAAGTTGTAAAGTCCAGGGAGTCACTAGTGGGACTTGAACACCCGACCTCTCCATTAGGAGAAGTGAGCAGTACCAGTTGAACTAGAGCTCGTTGGTTTTTTTTTTTCTTAATTTATACTTTCAATTTATAGCTTTTCTCTTTAATTTAATTTAATAAAAAAAGTGTGTGTTCGTGATGCATAATATAATATTATTAAATTATCAAATCCAATTTAATTTAGTTAAATAATATTATATTGTATAATATAATATTATTAAATTACCAAATCCAATTTACGGCTTGAGTCGCTTGAGTGCTTGATAGACCCTTGTTGTTGGGCGGTTGGACCAGTGTGCCTATTTGTTGGACACATTGAGTGCTTGATAGACCCTTGTTGTTGGGCGGTTGGGCCAGTGGGCCTATTTGTTGGACAGACTCGACAGTTGGACTTGAACTTCTTGTAATTGTAATTTTACGTTACGTTACGTTACGTTAAGTTAAGTTAACTCACGTTACGTTAAGTTTACCTTTAGCGACGGAATTTTCTGTTGCTAAATATTTTCAGAATTTATTTTTAATTTAATTCTAGCAACGAAAAATTCCGTCGCTAAAGGTGACCTTTAGCGACAGAATTTTCTATTGCTGGAATTAATATTTGTTTTGATATATTTGTTTTTGTAAATAAATAATGTTTTGAAATATTTGGTTTTTGTAAAATCCCTTTGTATATATATATATATATATATATATATATATATATATATATATATATATATATATATATAGGAAATATTATAATCATTTTAATGAATGATATTTTATTATTAAATTTTTAATATTTGGAATATTAATTTAATAATATAATATCATTCATTAAAATGATTAGCATCAATATAATTACAAAAATAAACATATTCACATTACAACTTAATTTATATATTTAAGAAAATAATAACAAAATTATATAAATAGAGTAAATTTGAATTTGTCATATTGTGTTGCATGTCTCTAGCACATTCCGTCGCTAAATATTTTCATAATTTAATTTCAATTTAATTCCAACCTATATTCGTAAAATATCAAATCGGATCGGGTCGAGACAGAAATGTAACCAGAATCTGTTTGCCCACCCTATATTCGTAAAATATCAAATCGAGCTCAACCGCTCAGATCTAAATCCAGTTTGAACTAAATCGAACAAAGCCACGACAATTCAACTTGTGCAGTTTCACTGTTTTTTGTCGGCTCTACCTATTTCCATATTTTGCATCTAGAGACGTTTTTCAGTGTACCCATTGTGCTCATCATTCTATATAATATCGTCTTGGAGAATGGCATATTCATGTAAGTTAAGTTACGTTAAGTTACGTTATGTGACGCTTACGCTTACGTTGCGTTACACGTTACGCCACGCTTACGTTACGTACGATGTTAAGTTGCCACGCTTACGTTACGTTACGTTACGTTACGTTACGTTACGTTACGTTAAGTTACGTTACGTTATGTTACGTTACATTACGTTACGTTACGTTACGTGACGTTAAGTTACGTTACATTAAGTTATGTTATGTTATATTACGTTAAGTTAACTTATATTACGTTACGTTAAGTTACGTTATGTTACATTAAGTTACATTACGTTAACTTACATTACGTTAAGTTAAGTTACGTTACGTTAAGTTAAGTTGTAATGGTCCATCGTAGTTCATTATACCATTTCGCCAATAGGCGTAGCATGTTTTCATGTTATAATGGTCCATCGTAGTCCATTATAACATTTCGCCAATAGGCGTAACGTGTTTTCAAGTTATAATGGTCCATTGTACTCCATTACAACATTTCGCCAATAGGCGTACCATGTTTTCATGTTATAATGGTCTATCGTAGTCCATTATTCCATTTCGTCAATAGGCGTAGCGTGTTTTCTTGTTATAATGGTCCATCGTACTCCATTATAACATTTTGCCAATAGGCGTAGCGTGTTTTCATGTTATAATGGTCAATCGTACTCCATTATACCATTTCGCCAATAGGTGTATCATGTTTCATGTTATAATGGTCCATCGTACTCCATTATACCATTTCGCCAATAGGCGTATCATGTTTTCATGTTATAATGGTCCATCGTAGTCCATTATAGCATTTCGCCAATAGGCGTAGCGTGTTTTCATGTTATAATGGTCCATCGTACTCCATTATACTATTTCGCCAATATGTATAGCGTGTTTTCATGTTATGATGGTCTATCGTAGTCCATTATAATATTTCGCCAATAGGCGTAGCGTGTTAAGTTACGTTACGTTGCATTACGTTAAGTTAAGTTACGTTGAGTTATGTTAAGTTACGTTAAGTTAAGTTACGTTAAGTTAAGTTAAGTTACGTTACGTTACGTTACGATACGTTAAGTTAACTTACGTTACGTTACGTTAAGTTAAGTTACGTTACGTTAAGTTAAGTTAAGTTAAGTTAACTTGCAATGTGAATATTTTAATTTTTGTAATTATATTGATGCTAATCATTTTAATGATTGATATTATATTATTCAATTAACATTTCAAATATTAATTTAATAATAAAATATCATTCATTAAAATGATTATAATATTTCCTATATATATATATATATATATATAATTTCAATTTATTTTCAGTAACGGAATTTTCTGTCGCTAAATATTTCAGAATTTAATTTCAATTTATTTTCAGCAACAGAATTTTCCGTCGCTAAATATTTCAGAATTTAATTTCAATTTATTTTCAGCAACGGAATTTTTCGTCGCTAAAGGTCACCTTTAGTGACAGAATTTTCTGTCGCTAATGTGACCTTTAGCGACGAAATTTTCGTCGCTGAAAGCATTTTCAATTCAATTCCGTCGTTGATAATTCCGTTGCTGAAGACGCGCTTTCTAGTAGTTTGATCAATTCAAGCCGAGGAGGAGATTTGTTGTTTTGTGGCTTGATTTTGTGGGTGCATGAAACTTTAGTAGAACAGTCTACATGTGATTGGTCTCCTTTGTATTTGTTTCCTTTATAGAAAAGGATTTCCTTTTTCGAATATGAATTGGTTTTCCAAACCAATTGTTGACCACATGCTAGTATTATATAAAGGGATCAATCCCTTTTGTGTTGATACGCCAAAAACCGATAAGTGCTAGCAGCTTGTTCCTTCCCTTTATACGTCGTTTGCGAGTTCTCTTTTGTTCACTTAGGGATGTCGATTTGTTCTTTAGTTGTAATTAGGATTTGGATATTTGTTGAGCCACAACTATTGTATTATGTATCTCCGATTGATTAGTGAAATCCTTTGCCGCCTCCGCCCGTAGACGTAGGGAATTTCCCGAACCATGTAAATTCTTGTTTACTTTATTTCCGCATTATTTTCAGTCGATTTTTTGTTGTCTTATTTCAATCACATAAGACATCAAATTATAACAATGATGAATATGTCTCGGTATTTTAGCTAGATGAGATTTGACCAACCTTCCTTCACCTATTCTCTCTAAACTTGTTGGTTTTGACCATATTAATTTGATGTTTGTTTGTGGAGATAGTAAGATTTGTTCGTAGAGACGAGGTTGGAAGATGAAATTGATTGCAAAAGCAACATTCGAAACGACACACGACAATGGTACATGGAGTGAGTGTCGTGGCTTTTCATTTTCTTAATAATTAATACTCCCACCGTCAATGGCGGATCCAGAGATAAACTTCAGCGGTGTCACAAATTAGTACTTTTACATAATTGTAAGGGTAAATTAGGCAAAACCTAATTTGTCTTGTTTTCACTTTCTTGGTCAAAGAAGGATTTAATTGGTGTTAATGATTTTTTAGGTGTTAGGATTTGGTTAGGATACTTTTTGTTAGATTTAGGTGATATATTTTTGGTAACTAAATCCTTGCAAAATAATTTAGTTATTAAAGGTATCATAATAGGAAACATAATTTTGTATTTGTGCTAATCTCTTTCAGCTTGGAGAAGGTTTCCTTGTGCCGTGTTCCTACAGTTGGTGCCCTATATATGCAATCGTGATTTCTGGTTTTAAACACACGGAAGCTTGCAAGAAAAAGAGATTATTCGAGTGCTTGAATGAGAGATTGTGTTTGACGTTGGTGTGTAGAGCTTGAGAAAGTAGATTGAGGCCATAACCGAGAGTATTCAAGCGATTTCTCACGCAGCGCATGGCGTTTGAAACTTCGTGAAGGCGGCTTCGTTCTTCCCAAGTTCAATGTGTGCTTGCTTTTTTCGCTTGTTGTTTGAGGTATTTGGTTCTTTCTTCCCACGCTTGTTTTAGTGGTTTATGTGGGTTTGTTGGTTCTCCAAGATTCTATATCTTGTGAGAATTTTGTTAAGCATTAAGCTTTCATGATCAGATTTTAATATATTTTGTGGTGCCTTGAGGCTTGATCTACAAGTTTGATACTTGTAGATTGTTTTCTGAGAGTTATTTCGTCTACTAAAATCGCTTGGTTTAAAATAAAATCAAAACTTCGTGCTATTATATGTGATATACTTTACATCTGCTTCATTGTCGTTGTCATTGTTGCAACATTCACCGCAACATTGACAATCACATCGTCCCATATTGGTGTTCGTGGTTTCAATGCTTCTTTCATTTGCATCGAGCCTCCTCTTGATA
>JABEVN020002734.1:0-20554 GCA_013146195.2 Codonopsis lanceolata
AGTCCGGTCGGGCCGTCACGCTGGTATCGAGCTATAGGTTAGCTTTTTCGCCAGATAGGTTCCTTGGCCTTGTTTTGCTGGGTTTATTGTTGAGTTGTTAACGCCGAGTGTTCTTGTAGGCGATTATGTCGAGAACTTGGCGTGAGCTAGTCTTATTATACCTTGTTCGAATGTACTGCGGGCGACGAGAGGGGAGAGAATGTTAACGATCCGCTGCTATGACTCAACTGATGTGTGGACTCGAAGACTGATTCTTCCTCGTTTTGAGAAATTCTCAAGTTTAAACCGAAAGTTTTGATGGAGAGCCGATACTATTAAGGCGGAACATAGAAAGCATGGAGAGGATCTTTTGCGCTTTGGGTAGTACATCGAAGAAATGGTTACCTTAGCTTGGATTGATGGTGCGGCCGAGCAATGGTGGTTGAAATACGAGATCATTGGAGACAAAGATGGAGTGCCTCGAGTGTGGGAAAACTTTGTCAAGGAGTTTATGGTACGGTTTGGTCCGTAGTAACTCGAGAAAGAGAGAGAGATGGAATTCCTAATGTTAGAACAAGGAGATATGACCTGCGGGCAAGTATTCAACAAAGTTTATGGAGTTGGCCTCGTTACTATAGTTACTTTGTGCCGATGAGGCTAGGAAGACCCGAGAGGTTTGTGAAAGGCACCTCACATCGTAATTATTCCGTACACGAGGAGTACGCCAGAAAAGAAGAAAATATCAAAGATTAATAAAATTCCGAGGATAAGAGAAGGCACAAGCACCTCAAACAGTTAGTCAAGGAAAGATGCTCTCGGTGGCCGAGTGGTGATACTACTTCTACTCGAGAAGACGAGGTGGCGAGTTGACATGTAACTTTTGTAAGAGGACAGACATACCGAGGATAGGTGCCTGGGGTACAACAGAAAATGCTTTGTTTGTGGTGGCGATCATGTTCGTGAAGATTGCCCAAAGAGGAGAGTTAGTCGCCTGGGAGTACTAGTCAACAATTCAAGTGGCTCCAAGAGATGGTGACTCGGCCACTAGAGTTTGAAGCACGCTGGCGGTTGGCCATCGCGAGTTTTGAGGCCTATCCGAAATAGGAAGGTATATTCTTATATATATATATAAATATAATGCTAAGTTACTACTATTACCGTTATTATGAGTACGTTTTAATCTAGCTCATGTGCATTCATACATACATTATATGGTGTATTGTGTAATATTGGTTATTTGCTCGATCGGGAATAATACCCCAATGTGAGATTGATATATGATATGGTTCGCTTTGTAAATTACCGTAGGTAATCGACGTTGTGTATGGATTCTTGTTTTTAGTATATATATATAAGACTATGCTATATATAGAGTTGTGGTTTTGTGGTTGTATATAAAGGCCATAGTATGTATATGTATATATATATATATGAATGTATATATGAAGCATGAATTGTATATTGATACTTATCGGTTTGGTATGATGTTTGTATATTCTATAAAGATATGTTTAATGTAATGGATAATATAATACCATATTATTGTAAGTGGTTATTATGCGAGTAGGATATACACTCGACTTGTGAGGAGGTTAGAGTGCGATTGAAGCTGATTTCGCCATCAGAGAGTTTGACGCTTCACCGTGAGTATTGAGACGTTAACGCTGCGATAGGATGCTTAGTATATGCATTGGTTGTAGACTTGGTCTAGAGCTTAAGAAAGGATAGTTTTATGGAGTATGGACGCACGCATTAGTAGCCTTGTCGATTCGTGGTGATTTCTGGAAATTATCTTGGTTGGGTGTACTAGGTATACGAAGTTTTGTGATAGCTATAATTGTTGTTTGCCAAGGTAATAGACCTTGTTAATTGGTCTGAATTTTTATTCAGTTACGTGCATTAGTTGTAGGAAACACCTACTTGATGCATTTACATCGTAGTATATTAAAATCTCATGTTCATTCATTTCATTAGTATAGGAGACTGTTTGAAGGATGCTTAAAACTTTTTATTCATGAACCTTCGCATCCTTACGACGGAAACTTTTGAAGCTAATTCAGTAGGTACCCTGAATTGGTGAGCAAAAGGAATTCGTCGTTGTACTAGGATTGGTAAAAATTAAGTTAGAAATTGACTGTACCCATTACCAAATGGAATGGACTGAAATGGAATGAATTTTCAAAACATTTCATTAACGTGCTCTTATGTGTTGTTACACGCGATAGGAAAATCGCGAGTATGATTTACATGGTTTGAAATGACGATTTGATTATCTTTGATTTGTTTGTAAATTGCTCCATAGGCAATTATTAATTCTTGTAACTTAGAATCTCTTGCGCTTGAATTTCTTTATGTGCCCCGAGACAATTAGTTTCGGTAATTGGATGTTGAAGTGTCCTTAAATGAGTTTTTCATGTTGAAATTTGGGGTTTTGCTTGCATGATTGGCATAGTATTGTTAGTGTTTGTATTCGCGACTCAAGTATGAGTCATGACATTTTCAATCGTAAGTGTTAATGTCGTTGAGTCTATTGAGGTTTCGTAGACTTTTGGATTTGGATTATTATAGTTTGACCCTCGTGTATTGTGGTGGTAGACTGAAGATTCAAGGTTGGTTTGTATATGATTTAGAATTCGGGACGAATTCTTTTTAAGGTGGAGAGAGTGTGACACCCCGTATTCTTGCATGTGCATTGTATGCTTGCCTTCATATTTTCTTGTTGATTGTGAGCATGTTTATTTAGTCCATATATGTTTTAGAAACATTTATAAGTCATTCATGAAGTCCATAACATGTTTAGAATCGTAAGCTTGTTTGTTGAATCGCCGGTTCGATTGCATTGTTTGGCCTTAGCGATTCTTCCTTCGTTGCTTGTATTCTTTGTGTTTTCAACTTGTGAGAAGTTCATTTGAGTTATAGACCAAGTGTACTAGTAATTATCATTCTTGCACAATCATTGTTCATAGACTTGTTACCTTTGGTTATGAAATGACCAATTTATTCCTTCAGCACCCTCATGTTTTGGGCAAACTTCGGGAAAATTCTGGTACTAATCCACTGAACAGAATTTTCTAAAAATTTAGTATGTTTTACCTTCATACGTTAGGATACTCTCTGTAAAATTTGGTAATTTTCCAAGGTGTCTAAGTACCTCAATTAGGTCTTGACTTACGGCTGTGCCAGAATTCAGTTTTCGAAAAACAACTTCTGTACTTGATTTTTGTTGTAACCATATCTTGATGAATATAAGTCCAAATGGAGTAATTTAAAATTCTAAAATATAATTTAATGAGTCTAGTTTCAGAAAAATCAAGAATCACCTCATTTGGAGTTGTGTACGATTTATGGTCGATTTTACAGGATTGACTGTCCAGCCTCACTTCCCAGCGCCCGCCGATGACTTTAGTGAGGCGCCCAACTTCTGGGAGCATTTCATTTCAGCTTCTAGCTTCCCAGCGCCTGTCGCGCCCGCCTCACCTTCGAGAGCCGCATGATTTTTTCCCTGCTTTTGATATTGAACGACTTATACACCTTAACCCCCTATCTAAACCTTTCCTAAACCTCCCTAACCCTCCTCACTTAAGTCCTAACATCCCTAACTAGTTTTAAGGATTGATTAAGAGTGCATTAGTGGCCAATTAAGCCACAAAATCAGATTAGAAAGTGACCACGGCACACTTGTCCCACTCAAAATCTAGACCAATATAAGCCACAATCGATTTTGACCCTCATTTCTCACCTCACTCCAAAAACGATTTCCTTTCTCTCAAGCTTCTCCCATGGCTTTGAAGCTTTCTCTTGGTCTTCCCTCATCCATTCTCCATTTGCTCAAGACTCCTTCATCAAAAGTGTAGAGCTCGACGAGAGGATCGCTTTCAACCGATTGGTTTCTTTGCTTTCTTTGGTGTTGAACACTTGTAAGTTACTTCTTCTCTCTTTGATTTTGTACTCATTGACCCTAAGGAAAACAAACTCTATGCTATTTGAGGTCAATGAGTACACATACTTGCTTTGTGTGATGTTTAACTTGTGATTTGAGCATGTGAACTTGTTAAGAGCATGTGTAGGACAAATTCTATGATTATTGAAGTATATTGTTACTCTTCATCTTGTGTTTCTAGGATTGTGATCTTGCTAGAAATCATGTTTACCATTTATTTGGGTTTATTATGATAGTAGGCATAAATTTGGGAATTTGGATGTGTGATTTCACTAGATAATAGGAGTATGACCATTTATTTGAGATTATGTGATTTGTAAATTGGGTATAAGGTTTTGTTGAGTTCTATGGATTTAAATCTTGGGAATCTAGTCCGAATGATTTTTGGAAAATTGTTATAAATGTGAATGATATATTAATTTGGGGATTTATGAAATATGTATTCAATGATGTGTGATATTAAGACTTAATGGAGTTGTTTTAGGATTCAATATCATGTTGGTGAGCATAGGTTAAAACCCTACGATGTTCGGGTTTGGTTGGTTTTGATTGTGAGTACCGAGCATCTTAAATTGTGTACCATTTGTGACTCCACGATATAGAGGTTTATTGGGATTTGTTTAGGCGTGCTCGTTAGGGCACCAGCATTAGAGATCAACCTATGATCTCGTATTACTCTAAGAAATGATTATTTGAATGAGTTCTCTCTTAGGGAATTTAGTCGCGTGCACATGAAAGCACTTGCGAGGTTATGATTACGGCTTAGTTTTGATACCCTTGAGATTGGCTTTAAGGAAGTCGAATTTATGACGGTTGGGACTATGGTTGAGTCCGGTGTACCATTAAGTGAAGCTAAAATGCTAAGTCTTGATTTATGATTGTTCTTAGACTAAAGTAATAGTCTTTGGTTTGATCTCGAGTAGAGGGCTATAGTAGACCTCACATCGTGATTTCTTGGGCTTATGTGCTACGTTTGATTGGGTTGTGACTTGAGGGTTATGAATACCTCAATAGGTGGTTCTTGGACTAAACGGATAGGTTGGTTGGATTTGTTAAGTGTGTACAATATGTGCATTGTTAATTTGGTGTGTAGAACTTTATGTCCTACTTGATTTGATATGTCCGCTATGATCGGTCTTGGTTCTTGTTTGAGCATGAGAGTAATTATCTACTTGTGCATTTCATAAAAGCCCACCGGTGGCATTATTTGGATTTGGTTTTTATGTCGGGGTAGACGACATCGCCTATACGAATCGTAAGATTCGTATTCGCCATGGATCGCCGCACTGACCTCACACACCCCTCCGTTGTTGGCCTTGCAATGGGAAGTAGCCCCTTGCCGTATCAATAAGTGCCGCATTGGCTTGCTAGCTAAATCGAATGATTCTCGATAAAAGTCGATGCACTCACAGAGCATCGATGTTGCACGATAAAGTATAACAGTGTGAATTGCAGGAGCAACACAACGACACCATTTGGGTACTTTCTCTATCCCTTATGTGGCTTACTATGAGCACTCATATGAAAGATAATGTGCTAAGTGGTTTATGAAGTTTATGTTACTCGATGACTTAATACAGGTTTATTGTTGGTATACGATTAAGATGCCATGATTTTTATATGCTCGTGCATTATACCATGCCACGCCATGCTATGCCATACATTGCATTTAGTAACTTACTGGGTCATTATGACTCATTTCGTGTGTTTGTTTTCCTTAGTTTTTGCAAGAAGCTCGTTAGTGCGCTAAAAATTGCAAGCGCTTGACTGATAGCGTGTGTGGTCTTCCCGGCAATAGCTTGGATTATTAGTATTATTGTATTTTGTATCTTGTGAGACACGGATGTGAAGTTATGTAAACTTTACTTGGGTAGTTATGTTAGTATCTTATTATTGATTCATTTTGGGAGCTGACTTGTTAGGTCGAGCTGTTGTAATTATTTAGAAGTTTACTCAGTTGTCTTTCCGAGCAAGGTTTTAGCTCGCTTGTTCTAGAATTATGTTATTGCTATTTCTGTCCCCGACAACTTTAGTCGAGAGACATTGGTTTAGTGGTTGGTATTTTATCTCTTACTCTTTTAGTTAATTTATTCCTCCGGCATGTTATAGCCGTAGAGTTGTTGTTTATCGTTGGGTTCTTGTTGCTTCGCCACTTAGGTTGCCGAGGGTTTGTTGTCCGTGCGCAATGTTGCCACGCGAGTCGTAGTTTTGTCGAGAGATAGTCGCTCTCAGCCTTGTATTCCTTAGTTTATAATTATAGGATTTGGTCCCACTTATGATTCAAGCAGATTTTAGTTTTGGTTATTCGGTTTTGCCGTTATGGCTTTACCTTCCTGTTTAGAGTTTGTGGGTTCAACTCTTGACTCGCACCACTACGCTTAGCGGGTGCTTGTCCGTCTTTTAGCTTGTCTTGACGGCACGACCTTGGGATTTCGCATTGGAGTCCGGGTCGGGCTGTCACAAAACTCGTGTGCCCAACATTGCAGACACTGAACAAACCATCGGCACTCCAGGCCGGCGTTTCAACCAGGAACCAACTTGATATATCAATTACCCAACGGCTAAAGCATACTGGGGTCAACCAATAACTATAAAACATAGAACAAAGAAATGCCCCAAAGCTACTGCATGCCCGGGAGACAACTGAAGTAAGTACGAAAATCACGAACAAGGCACAACACAACACGTCGGCCCAAGCAAAAACCAATACAAATACCCAAGTATTGTACCCGTCTGTAAAGTCTAAATAACTTTACAAAATGTCGATCTCACAAGAATAGCAAATTACATGACATCAATGACAACGCTAAAAAGGAACAAGACTCCACAAGCTGCTACTCGGGAAAGTCGGCTGCTACAAACACGAACCACACAATCTAATCTCGATCTATCGATCATGCGCTTCATGATCATGATCTACTCGGCCTCAATGCGGCTACCAATTACTGCAACTAGAAAACAAAGTACGGGATGAGTGATAATGACCCAGTACACTACTACAAGAGATATGTAACATATAATTATGTAACATAAAAATAATCATGGTGTCATTTTACAAATGACAGAAAAACCCGTGCAGAGGCGTCGTATCGTTTAGATACTCCACAAGGTAACAATTTCTTCTTATTTACTAAACCGTCCAAATGAACCAGGGTGTAAATCCCTATTCAAACACAAATCAAATGAATTAGAAGGTAGTTCCCATAAAACATCATATGCAAGTATATATATATCATCATATATACTGATCAAGCTATTCATAGAATCATCACTCTAAGGGTGCATATTTATATATATACACCTATATCAGTATGTATATCTCTATATATACATATCAAATCCCCATATTATCATCATGTAAAAGTGTGAATATTTATATATATACACATCAAGTCTTTCATATATACCTCATATATTAGTATGTATATCTCTATATATACATATCAAATCTCTCATATAATCATCATGTATAAGTGTGCATATTTATATATATACACATCAAGTCTTTCGTATAACATCAGCCAATAAAAACATGGTCAATAAGATCTCATGTTCAACTAACACTTTGTTATCATATAAGTGCCCATAGTAAGCCACATAAAGGATAGAGAAGGTACCAAATCAATGTCGTTGTGTCGCTCCTGCAATCACATCTGTTAATCATATCGTGTCAGTGATACCCGTGTTCGGGTATCAAAGTACCGAGCTCTTTTCTCGGGTTTGAGCTCTCTACTCGGGAAAAATAGCACTAGCCAATGCGCTCTTTTGGTTAAGACAAAGGGGGCTACTTCCCCACTGTAGCTAGCACTAGAGGGGTGTGTGAACTGAATCCGATACGGCGATACATTGCAACCACGAATCTCATAATTCGTGAAGACAATGCATCGTCCCATCATCAACGTAAAAACTCAAGTAATGCCAGCTGGACTTATATGCAATGCACAAGTAGATGTTTGCTTGCAAATTCTCAAGTAGATATACAGATCTACTAAACCCATACGATTATGCACATAGTTACAATAATCATAAAACCATAATAGGAGCTCATTTTAGTCTCTAAATCAGTAGTGTCAAGTTGTCCACTCAATTCAATCCAAGTTCCAAAAGCTAGTAATCTAGTCAAATGGATTCTACAAGTTGTAGGATCTCACAACGATCCACATAAGGTTCAATTGTTCCTTAAGCTCGACTCCTTTGAGTCTTCAGTACAATTCATCCCAAATAGGTTATAAATGCTATTTGCATTTCTAACCCTTTTCTAAGTTCTCGCTTCAAGCATAGTTAGGTTTTTGTCTCATTAAGAAACTCTAGATCAACAGTTCATAATTTCACCTATTGGTGAAATATAAATTCAACACAAGTTGGTGAATCAATTATCAATGAAACCACAGAGAAATCAAAAGCAGATTATGCTTTGAGTCAAAATACACAATATGCCTTATAAGTCATATCATTAAATATGAAACTCAATTGTTAACAAGTATCACAATTATTCTTTCATAAGTCATAATATCTAGCAAGCGTAGATGTTTATTTCTAGCATAAATCCAAGTTAAGTGGATAACTTAACAAATAATAAACCACACAAGCATAGAAATTCATTTCTTTTATGAATCTAGGTTAAACCCACAACTTAACAAGTAGCATCTCATATCATCCCCAAGACTTCATTGATGGTCTAGGATCAAATAAAAACTTAGATTATATTCACTAAAACTCATTCTAGAATGATCATTCATTCTATATTCCCAAATCCATTATGGTTCATGTATTATTCATAAACCACACTTGGCATGTTCAAATACTGTGATCCACACACATATTAGATACTAGGCATTTTAAGGTGTTATTCACCATTTTGAATCATTCAATTCAGACCTATAATCATCAATTTATGATTATCACAAAGACAAGTTATTTTCCAGATTTTCTGTTATAACTCATTCTGCACAGTCAACTTGTAAGTTCGACCATTAATTCCTCACAAGTCCAAAGGAGGTTATTCTTTCTTAGTCTGAAACTAGACTGTTAAGAATATATTTTAGCCTTTTAAATTACTCCATTATGACTTGTATTCATCAAAATACCGCCCCTCAAAGTTCATGTTAAAAACCTGAATATCTGTTGTTATTCATTCTGCATGTCTATCATACAAAATTCACCAAACATTTCTCGTTACTCCAAATGTTATAAAATTTACATTTTCCGAAACTAGACTCTTTGAGATAGAGTTTAACATTTTAAAACACTCCATTAGGATATGTATTCATCAAAATATGACTACCTCAATATCACATTAAAAGATTAACTTTCTGGTAACAACTTACTGGAACAGCCACGATTTGTGACCAATGAATAATACTTCCCGAGCTCCAAAATTTATAAAACTTTACAGAGAGTTACCTAACATGTATAGGTATAACATACTAAATTTTTAGAAAAATCCCTTTAGTAGATTAGTACCAGACTTTTCCCGAAATTTACCCAAAACAGAGACTGAATTTGTATGGTTTGTTTTCCAACAAGTTCATGAACAACAATGATTCCAAATCGAAGCTTGAACATATTTCAAACTAAACCCAAGACCAAAATCATCAAGTCAAGATCCATGAAAAAGTTTCCAGGTTTCATAGAAACATCAAAACGTTTTATAGACTTGATAAAACTCTTCCTTAGCATGATCTAAGCAAGATTTGTGAAGAAGCAAACAAGGTGGTTCAATAACGTACCTCAGATCTGAATTTCAAACCTATGTGAAACCTGAAATATTTAGAGGGGAAACGATCTCCTCGATGAGATCTTTCCAACGGTGGTCTCGGCTCGTCGATTGGTTGGCTGAAGCTCCGGTAATCGTCGGAACACTCTAAGAACCCACTTCTCTCTCTCTCTAAGTTTGACCGGTTGGAGAGATAACGATGTGAATAAAATCAGATTTTGAAATGAATGAAGAGATATCTTGAGGCTTATATACTCCTAAGGGGAGGTCAAAGGTTCAAAATACCCTTACAAGGGATAAAGGAAGGATTTATATTAAGGGTAGGATAGGAAATTTCGTCAAGACAAGTCATAAAAGACTGCCGGTAGTGCAGTCCAAAGTCTGCTGGTAGTGCAGCTCTAGGCCTATCGGTAGTGCAGCTCAAGGTCTGCTGGTGGGAAGCTCAAGGTCTGCTGGTGGGAAGCTTAAGGTCTGCTGGTGGCAGCTCCAAGTCTGCTGGTGGGCAGCAGCGCGAGGCTAACTTCCGACGGCTCCCGTTTGCACACCGTTCGACGAAGTGACGTGATTTCTTCGCCAGGCTGACCCTAAGGACTTAAACTAAAAGCCTTAAAAGTCTCAAATCAAACTAAAACCATCTTGTATGATATCTCGAACAAAACGATTCAGTCACGTACCATATTTTATCCGTAACTAATAAATGACAACGAAATCACATGGAACAACTAACAATCAAAACAATGATTGAGCAAGTATACATACTTATTTTAAAGTATGTTAAAATCCTAATAAAGAGTCTCAAACTCATACTCAAACTTAATTTATAATTAAGTCCCTCAAAAATACGAAAGACGAAACGTTTACGAAACGCGAATCGTGAAACCAAACTTACGACAACGACTATACTTTGAACGTCGTGACCTCATGCAAACATTATAGACATGAGGATAAGGATATTAAATGTATCCAAGAGAGTACACGAAGACCTAGGATCCCTCAACGGTCCCCATAAGAAAGTAGTACGAAACCATTTTATCAAGTCAATACTTAAAGATTTGGGGTCTTACATCCTCCCTACCTTGAAAGAATTCGTCCTCGAATTCACGATTCCAAAAATTATACCACAAGGTCGACTCTTTGACCTACTAACAAAATCAAGGCGACCACCATGGTGTGTCTCCTATCTTAGGGTAACCCTTTATATCAACTCAATTCAATCTCAATGTCGAGTGCTGCTTGATTCTCGACAAAAGTACAACTTTCAAACCAAATTTCCCCGGGCATAAAATAATACTCGGTTAAAAACGAATCTCTATAGTTCATCATATTCTCACACATTAAACATGTACTTGATCATGCAATTAACGTTCATCTCAGGACAATACTCATATATTATTAAGAGCATTTACCACATCAAATTACTCATTCGGAACAAGCATTGCAAGCTCAACTTTTACAAACTACACATGTAAGGACTGCTTATAGCAAGACATCACATTCATAGTACAACTTTCATATATATATATATATATATATATATATATATATATATATATATATATATATAATGTACATATTTGCACAAGTATAGCAATACACCATTTGTTGTTCCATTCCATTTTGGTAATGGGTTCGGTCAATTTCAAATCTAATTTATACCATTCTAGTTCTCCGACGAAGACCTCTTAATAATCAAGTCAGGGGCCCTCTGTAGTGACTTCAAAAGCTTTCGTCGTATAGAATGTGGGGTGTTCGTGAATCACATAAAAACGTCCTTCATACCGGTCTCAAGAATACAAATCATAAGCACATATAGGCATGACATCAACATCATGCAACATAGTATATTAATTTACTATGTATGTAAGCCAAGTACGGAATATTCATACTATTAACTACCTATCAATGGTAGATAAAACACATTATACAAGGCTACCAATGTATTAGACTAATAAAGAGACAATACAACATTTCACGAGTCACTAGGTAGCATATTCTTACTATCTAGTATACGACCAATCCTTAAAAATCAAACCGTATACAGGTTGACAACCAATCCAACCAATCATCACGTGATCACCTACTGGCCAATCACCAAGTTCCTATATATCATGAGGAAACTTCACCTTAATCAAGGTAATCCCCCAAATACCAAAATACAACCATCGGGAAAGAGTTCTCAAATTCCCAACACAAGTAGTACTAGAACTTGCGATTAAGTACTATCATAACTATATACACCTATATAGTAATCTATAAAATACTAATAGGTACCATGGGAGGCTTAACCACTCCGCTCTCGAAACGTATTACAATGAACTTTCGCCATAATGATTAACACGACGATCACCCTTGGGACCGACAGTCCAACTTCTCCGATTCCTAAAAATGGAACAAGAAACAACAGCTCTACTGAAATGCAACACCCACTCTTGGTATAACTGCAACTCATAAGCAATATAGGAGAAATATAATACTCCTAGACACAAACCTTCACTCACGGCAATCTAGACCAAACGAACTTAGTACTCCAAGTCGTATACTTGTACCAAACAATATGCCAATAAGGCGTTATAAACAACACTCGACGGTAAATACTCAACAATAACCCAACCCAACATAGGCCATGGAACCTATCCTGGCTTATATCTAACATAAGCTATGATACCAACTGTAACAACCCGACCCGAATTCCAACACGAAATCCCAAGGTCGTGCCGCTGGAACTAACATAAGATGAGGACAAGAACTTGTTAAACAATAGTACGAGTCGAACAGTCGGGCTAACATGCTCGAAACATGAACATAAAGCCGTACTAAAATACGGTATTTCAAAAATCGAAACAGCGGAAGCAATATAAGAAAAGAAGTCCCAAGCTATGAAGCTCGAAACCAACGACAATGAAACCAAGAGAGACATTATCTCTCAAAGGAGGAAGAACAAAACTTGCGTGCCGCAACATTGCAGACGTTGAACAAACCATCGGCATTCCAGGCCGGCGTTTCAACCAAGAACCCACCTGATATATCAATTACCCAACGGCTAAAGCATACCGAGATGTAGGTTCCCGGGATGCGTGCTCCGTGCCCCGCGCGCCCTTGGATAGGGGTGCGCGTACGTGCGGATGCGGTGACATCCACTGCTCTTGTTCCACCCTCCCTTTTTTAGGGGAGGACGAAATCAAAAGTGCGAGAGGAGTGCTGTCAGAATAGCGCGTTGGAATGCGCCTCGGTTGCCTTTAGTGGATTTTGATCCAATATGGGAGCTTTGGGTTTTCTATGTCAAGTTATCCCTTTTTTAGGGGATACCAGGATATAGGAATGCATCACCCTTCTATTCCCATTTTCCCCTTTTTTAGGGGAAAACGTGAAAGTGCAAGGAAGGAATGTTGCAGCGCCCCCACTATGGATTTTATGAAAATAGCCTTATGGCCTATCTCGGATCACTATGGGTGTGCTTTGGGTTTTCTACGTCAAGTTATCCCTTGTTTAGGGGATACCAGGACATAGGAATACATCACCTTTCCATTCTCATTCTCTCTTTTTTAGGGGAAAACAGAAAAGTGCAAGGAAAGATGTTGCGAGGCCCCACTGGATCCAAAATATTTTTAGAGTCGCCATCTTTATTTTGAGGAATAAATAAAGCAAAACCAAAAAGAAAACCAGAGATAATAAAAGCGGGTCCGGAGGCTAAGTTACGAGTTGGGAAGGTGCTAGGCACCCAACTCGCCCTTTCGGTCTCAAAACAATTTTTGGCTAAAGTATGTTTTTTGTTATATTTATTTAACAGATAAATAAAGCATTAAATGCTTGCAAATACATCTATTGGTCTACATTATTTACAGACTTGCAACTGTCTCTTTTACAAATTATTACAAAAATGCTTGAAAATATTTGGCCATAATAACGGCTCTTTTTAGTACTATTTCCTAACTAAATCCGGGCAGCACAACTGCTTATATATCTACATTGGGCCAGATTGAAAATAATACTTTTACAAATGAAAACTTAAAATAAAACTTACTGATAGCCTAGGGTGTGCTCGCTCTGTCCTTTAGGGAGAGGGAGTCTTTTTTGTTATTGTTGTGTGTTGTGTGTTGTGTGAATTTGGGTAGAGTGACTGCTTCTGAAAATTACTTTCGGCCTTGGGATTTGGGCAGAGTCACTGTTTATTTTGGTTGTTGTGTTTGCTTGAGGTAGGCTGAAATCGGGCAGAATAACGGCTTATTTCTGGCTGATTTGGCCTTTTAAATCGGGCAGAGCAACTGCTCTTAACACAATTTTTGGACCGGGAAAATAGGGTGGATACCTAGCTGGGGGGCTAAGGCTCACTTCTACAAGTTGGTTTTGTGTTTGGAGGAGGTTTGGCAGGGTTTCGAGGCTTTTTGAGGTGATCGCTCACTATCTCACTTCGCTCTCTATTTCTCCAGCGTAACGAGAATGCGGAGAATTTTTTATCGATGAAAGGTGTGCTGAATGAAGAGTCGGGGGCCTGTATTTATAGGCTGGAGAAGGGACACGCTGGGAATTTAATTTTCCTCCTTGTGCATTGATCGGCTTGTACACAACGCAGACAAGTTTGAGATTTACGACGATTGAAGAAGAAAACTAGGCGCAATCAAGCCCAAATTGGGCGCAGCAAAGAAAACTGGGCGCCATGCCCAATTTTCATATGGGTGGTGCCTAGTTTTCAATATATTTCAATTTTTGCACTTTAAACCCTGCAGTTCATCCTTTTGCGCATCCTGCTTTGTTCTTTTGCACTTTTGACACTGTAACTTGACATTTGTTAATGTTTTAACAGGTTTTGATATTTTATGTCATGTCACATACCAGGGGTACAAAATTGGGGTGTCTACAGAGCCCTCAACGATGGAGTCTACGAGTAACCCGCAACTTACTGAGCAGACGAACACCGTTGATAAGAATAGACTCTCCGATTTCGTTTAATTATAAAACGAGGGAGAAAGATGCGACAGGTAGCAGTTATAATGCATCAATTTATAATGTGAGACAAACCTCCATATCCTAGACATCTTTAGTCGGTTATAGCAGGTTATCGCAGTTTTTAAGCAGATATGCAAATTAAGTGCTCTGATGGTCGGACCTACTAATGTAGGCTGCCTACGTATCCCTTAATAAAAGGAATCAGACCAAACGTAGTTCAGCCTCAAGCAAGACGAACAACCAACGAGGATGTTGTGCTCTTTGGGTCAAAGACCCCCATCCGAGAGCACAAACGAAAAAAAAAGATTTTCATGTTTTTCGAAAAGCCGTATTCTTCCGGTCCGAAACCGTTGTCAAATACGGTATGAAGATTTTTGTGTATTTCGAAAACCATATTTCACCCGGAAAATACCTGTCGTTGAAATACGTTAATAGGCATTTTCAAAATCATGTATGGCTGGCCAAAAGCCTTGTTTCCAAACATAATAAGAAAACTTTCAAATTTTCGAAAACTGTATTCGACCGACAAAAACTGTCGTCGAATACGACAAAGGGAATTTTCTTCAAATATTTCAGCGCACCAAGCGATCGAAATCATTGGACACGACAAAGATTTTTCTTTTCTTCTTCCTCTCATTTTTTTTGTTTTTTGAATATTCCTCTTTTTTTTTCATTTTGTTTTGAAACAAAACTTTTTGAAAAAGATTTTTTTTATTTCTGAAAGTAGAATAAGAAAACCTTACCTTTCTTACCTTTCTTACCTTTTCATGCTTTTGACTGCTGCTGCGGGTTCAACTGATTTGGCTATTTTCTGCAATTCTGGCTTTTCATGCTGGGGATCTCAAAGACCCATCCGAGAGCACAAACGAAAAAAAAAAGATTTTCATGTTTTTCGAAAAGGTCGTATTCTTCCGGTCCAAAACCGTTGTCAAATACGGTATGAAGATTTTTGTGTATTTCGAAAACCATATTTCACCCGGAAAATACATGTCGTTAAAATACGTTAAGAGGCATTTTCAAAATCATGTCTGGCTGGCCAAAAGCCTTGTTTCCAAACATAATAAGAAAACTTTCAAATTTTCGAAAAATGTATTCGACCAATAAAAACTGTCGTCGAATACGACAAAGGGAATTTTCTTCAAATTTTTCGAAAACTGCACCCAACTGATCGAAATCTGTTGGACACGTCAAAGATTTTTCTTTTCTTCTTCCTCTCATTTTTTTTGTTTTTTTGTTTTTGTTTTTTGTTTTGTTTTTATGCCTCTTTTTTTTTTGAACAGAAACCTTTTGAAAAATATTTTTCTTTTATTTAATGAAGGTAGAATAAGCAAACCTTACCTTTCTTACCTTTTCATGCTTTTGGCTGCTGCTGCTAGTTCAGCGGATTTGGCTATTTCTGCAGTTCTGGCTTTTCATGCTGGGGATCTCTTTTTTTTTTTTTTTTTTGATTTGGTCTTCTTCATGACTTTATTTCTGATTTTCCTGTGATTTGATTTGATTTTATTTTTACAAAAAAAGAAAGGATGCTTACTTTTGATGCCGAATTTTCTGAATTTTCTGCTTGTCTTGCGGCTGACTTGCTGGATACATGAGTTTTTCTTGTTCTTGGGATGAAAGGCCATCGAATGTGGTTAACAAAATTGCTTTTGTTAACTTCCTGTTAAGTCTTAGGGGCCACTTTGCAACTTTGGAATTTTGAGGACGTAAGCGCTAATTCTGAGTTGCTTGGAGCGGGAAAAGTGAAAAGTCCCACTTTTCCTCCTTTCTTCATCTACAGGAATGAAGGCAGAAGCCTTCATTTTTTCTCTTTTCTGCTTACTTTTTCTTCCATTGCCGACGGAGTGAATTTTCTCTATTTCCTTCATTTCTTCTTCTTCTTTTTTTTTTTGTTTTTTTTTTGTTTTTTGTTTTTTTTTTGTATCTAAAATCTGTACAAACATGGGTTATGTAATGCAGTATAATTTTACATGATATGAGAAAATAAAATGTACACTAGAAATACATGCGGAAAATAAAGCTATACCGATATCTGAGGGTAGTGGCGCGCTGTATCTCAGAAATGAATTTTAAAGTATACCTTCGGGCTCGAGCGAGCTTCCCTTTCTTTTCCTTTTTTTTTTTTGACATGCGGGGAGAGGAAAAGGCAGTCACCTCCTCGTGTTCTTGGCCATATAATTGCTGCAGGGTTACATTTGGCATAAGGCTATTCTCATGGCCTCTGCATTTTTTCTTTGCAATCAGACAGGGTAGCAGTGAATAGTCGGAATCCCAATCGCCTGGCTGTTTCAGGACAACGGCAGTGCGGATAATGAATAAGACGGGACACTCGGTGCTTCGTTCGATGAGACCGAGCCTTTTCTCGCGGCCTTTAGAAGAAGAAGTATATGGGCCCGACTGGACGGACGCCGCAGGTACTGATGGACCACTTTGGGGCTGGAGCTGCAAACGAAGGATAATTTTGGGGGAACAAGCGGGGGTATAGGCAAAAGTATATATGTGCAGGCATAATGCATAATGTAAATGTCTTAATAAAAATTCCTAAGTTGCACCTTAGGACCTGTAATATTATATTTTAGTGTTTTTAATGTGAGCTTTTGTCGTGGTTTTTCTCTTTCTTTTGTCAGTCGAGCCCTTTGCATGTCTTTGAAGTGCGGAGATAGGATCCGAGGATTTAAAGAGTGCCTTCCCTTCCTCGTTTTTTCTCGATTTTCCATTTTTTTCATGATCTAACTTTTGCTAGGCGCCCTTTCGGGTTTTCAACCTAGCGAGCCCTTATTTCTCCTTTTTATTTTTTTTTTTTTTCACTCTAACTTTTGCCTAGGCCGCCCTTTCGGGTTTTCAACCTAGCAAGCTGGAGAGGGAAGCATTTTTGCCGGATAGATTGGCTCAAGCATAGTACCTTTTGAGCTTGTCAAGATTGAAGGGCTGAACAAGGTCCTCTCCTTCTTGGTTCGTGAGGAGTACGACACCTCCTGACCGGATCTCTTTGACAATATACGGTCCCATCCACGGAGATTTCCATTTTCCCCTAGTGTCAACATAACTAGGGGGTTTTTCTCGAAGCACCAGATCTCCAACCTGGATGTCGCGACCTTTGACTTTTTTGTTGAATGCCCATGCTATGCGCCTTTGATAGGCTCGAGTGTGCTTTAGGGCTAGTAAACGCCGTTCATCGATCAGGGCTAAATCTTCAAATCGCCTCTCGACCCACCGAATTCCTGCTATGTCGATTCCATCATTACTCTTAATGATGGTACTTCAACTTCAATAGGCAGCACTGCCTCCATGCCGTATGCTAGAGAATAGGGGGTAGCTCCGATGGGTGTACGAACTGAGGTGCGATAGCCCCAGAGGGCTAGCGGCAACTTTTCGGGCCAGTCTCTTCCTGTGTCGGCCATTTTCCTGATAATGTTTTCAAGTGTCTTGTTGGCTGCTTCAACGGCACCATTTGCTTGTGGTCGGTAGGGGGAGGATTTGTGTCTTTGAATTTTGAACTCGTCGAGCAGACGATTCACGTCCCCTTCAAAAGGTGTGCCATTGTCGAAGATTATTTCGAAAGGCACTCCGTAGCGATATATAATGTTGGTCCGGATGAATTCGGACACCTTGCGAGCATTCAGGATTTTGTAGGAAGAAGCTTCCACCCACTTTGTAAAGTAGTCGACAACTACTAGGACGTATTCATGGCCATTGGATCCCTTCGGGTGAATTTGGCCTATAACGTCGATTCCCCATGTTGAGAAGGGCCAGGGGGCTGTGGAGTTGTATAGGATGTGCGGGGGCACGTGCTGCAGATTTGCAAAACGTTGGCACTTGTCGCAATGTCGCACCCATCGAATGCTGTCTGCCAAGCGTGCTCAATAGTACCCCTAGTCTGATAACTTTCTTGGATAGCATATGGCGTTCATGTGGGGTCCGAGGTACCACCGTGGAGTTGGTCCATGATTTGCTCCGCTTTGGCCTGATCGACGCATAAAAGATTGAGGCCTTGGTAGTGCCTTTTATATAAGCTGCCACCGCTGAATACAAATTGTGATGCCCACCTTCGTAGGGAGATTCTCCCTCTTTTGTCTAGGCTGGGAGGATAGATCCCTTTCTGAAGCAGATTTAGGATATCAACATACCAGGGCGCGTGATCTGCTTCAGGGGCTGCATTAATTTTGAAGCAAAGATGCTTGGCTGTGACCTTCCTCCCGACCACAAAGGGTTGACTTGGGTTTCAAGGGAATTTGGACTAATAATGCTAGAGTGGCCGCAAGGTCGGCAAATTGATTTCTATCCCGCAAGCAAGTAGTGAAATGAGATAGAGTCAAATCGAGCTGCAAGTCGTTGTTATCTGGCATGATAAAGTTAAAATTAGCGGTAGGGATCTTGGGTTCTCCATTTCCCTTCGACTTGGTTTATGATTAGGGGTAGTCTCCATAGACTTCGAGATTTTTTGGCTTTCCTTTGGAGAGCCTCTTCCTGGCCGGCAATGCAAGCTTCGTACTCAGTTGTGTTGTTTGAGCACTCAAATTCCCATCTTATAGCCGTGGAGTGTGAGAATCATCGGATCGATGAGCAAGATTCCTATGCCAAAACCTCTTTTGTTTGCGGCTCCATCAAAGAACATCTCCCAACCGGTGTCGTGGGTCGGTGATTTCCAAGACACCTTCGCTCAAAGCCGCTTAGTTGCATCTTCGGTTTTTTAGAGGTAGATCGGCTAAGTGGTCTCCAATTACCGCTGAGATTTGAGCGTGACATATGTCATGTCAAACTCGCTGAAGGAAGGACCACTTAGCCGCCTACCGAGTGATGGCTTGTCAAGATGTACTTTATAGGTCCATCCTCGATATGAGCTTGATGGATCATCCCTCTAGATAAGTTTTGAGCCTTTGAGTTGTCCGCCTAGGCCAGCAACTTTTCCAATGCCGAATAATTCGCTCGCTCTTGCAGCCTTCCTACTTATGAAGTATATGGCATTTTCGATGTAGGAGTCTTTTTCTTGGCGAGCATAGCTCTTTACTGATGTGTCCGTGATAAGTTAAGTATATGAGGAGAGGTTTATGTATGGTGGAGCCAGCAATGGGGATTGGTGAGGTAGGCTTTATTTAGCCTTAAAGCTAGCGGGCATTTTTTCCTGCACTTGGTCAAGTATTTCTTTTAGAAGTTTGAAGAGGGGCCCACATGTGGTCGGAGTCGCCCCGATGAAGCTACCGATATAATCGTAGGTCGGCCTAAGAACTTTGACTTCCGTTGGAGTTTTGCCACGCATCTCTATAATGGCTTTGATTTTGTCTGCTCGATCTCACCCTGCTCGCCACTAAGAATCCTGTGACTTTGTTTTGGTGACCCTAAATGTTCATTTTGTGGGGTTGAGTTTCATCTGATGCTTAACCTTTCAAAGAACTTCGAAGGTCTTCGATATGGGCATCGCATGCTGGCTGAGTGTACGATCATGTCGCCGACGACCTTCATTTCTTTATGGATCATGTCGAAGAGAGTGGTGGCAGCCCTTGATAAGTAGCGCCGGCATTTTTAGCCCAAATGGCATGATAGTATAGCAATAGGTCCCCCAAGGAGTGGTGAATGAAGTCTTTTTCAGTCCTCTGCTGCCATTTTAATTTGATTGTAACCGAGCATGCCGCGACCGAAGGATCTGATTTTGTGAGCAAGAATGGCATCTACCACAATATCAATATTGGGTAGCGGAAAGTCATCTTTGGCGATGCCTTGTTGGTCGCGAAGTCTACGCCAGATCCGAACCTTCCCGTTGGGCTTGGGAAACCATTATGTTGGATGTGCCTATCGGTATTCAACTACCCGAATGAAGTTGACATGAACCTGCTTCATAACTTCTTTTGACTTGCAATGACCATTCGGGTTTGATTCGCTTCTTGCTTGATTGGCCGAGCATCCGAATATACGGGATCCGGTGTTCGACTATGGCCGGATCTAGCCCCCGGCATATCTTCATAGGACCAGCGGATATCTAC
>JABEVN020002735.1:0-20553 GCA_013146195.2 Codonopsis lanceolata
AAGGAATGATCCTTATTCCAATACGCATAATCATCTCCAATCCTCGCATGGCGAGGAAATAAGCTATTGCAACCTCGCGGTTTCTCAACAAGGACAACTTCAAATTGAAGAAGCAAAAATGGATGCGAGATAAAAAATGAATGGAAAGAGGCGAAAATGTTTTTGACAAGTAAATAATGGCACAATTAGACCGGTTGACAAATGAGATTGCTCAAATGAAGAAGTAGAGAAAAGGGAAGTTCCTTAGTCAAAATATACAAGCAAAATCAATCACTACTCTACATAGTGGAAAAGTCATTGGTAAAGAGGTAAGTGATCCTTCTCCTTCTTCTAATATTCCTGATAATCTAAGTAATTCTGGTGAAGAAATGCAAGGTGAAGAATTAGAAAAAGAATTAGATAATGAACAAGGGAAAGATAAAGAAAAAGAGCGTAACCTCTTGAGGAACCATATGTTGCACCTCCACTATATGTTCCACTAATTCCATTTCTGGTAGATCGATGAAAAACAAAATGGACAAACAATTAACTTGGAAATTTATACTATGTTGTCTAAAGTAAATATTAATCTTCCTTTACTCAATGTTATTAAAAATATTCCATCATATGTCAAGTTTTTCAAAGATCTCCACTCTAAGAAACACAAATTTGAAAAGAACGAAAAAGTAATTGTTTCTAAAAACGTAAGTGTAGTGTTACAACCTGAACTTCCCCCTGAATTAAAAGATCTAGGTAGTTTCAATATCCAAGTTTCCTTAGGTAATTCTAAAAAGATGAAAGCGATGTTTGATTTAGGTGCAAGTATTAATTTAATGTCTTTCGCTGTCTACAAACAATTAGGATTGAGTGAATTAAAACCCACTACTATGTCTTTACAGTTAGCCGACCGTTCGATCAAACATCCCATAGGAATAATAGAGGATATTTTAGTTCAAGTTAATCATATCGGTTGACTTTGTGGTTCTAGAGATGGAAAGGAAAATATGTACAAATAATGAAGTTCCTATTTTGTTAGGAAGACCTTTTATGGCCACAACCAATACAATGATTTATGTGAGGAACGGTAATCTGTCAATGTCACTTATGGGAGAGACTGTAGAAATTTCGGTTTTTGATGCTTTGAATAGGCCAGCGATATTAACTCTTGCTTTTCAATTGATAAAATAGAAAGCTTTACAGCCCAAAACTTTGAATCAGATTTAAAGGAAGATAAGTTAGAACAAGTGATGTTTGGAAGAGATCCAGATAATATAGACTTTCCCGATTTGTTAGTTGATATTGATGAATTAGAGGAAGAGATCTGTTCTAAGGATGCTTAACCTGAAAAAGTTGAACTTGAAGTTCCAAAGTTCACCCTGTCTATTGAATCTCCTCTACAGTTAAAATTAAAGCCCTTACCATCCCACTTGAAATATGCATTTCTTAGGGAAGGTAAAAATTTACCTGTTATAATTACTACTTATTTAACAGAAGAACAAGAAGAAAGTTTGTTGAAAGTA
The DNA here is from genome assembly GCA_013146195.2 of Codonopsis lanceolata. Taxonomy (NCBI): domain Eukaryota; kingdom Viridiplantae; phylum Streptophyta; class Magnoliopsida; order Asterales; family Campanulaceae; genus Codonopsis; species Codonopsis lanceolata. Next base: position 1,500 of record JABEVN020002735.1, read on the forward strand.
TTATGGACACATAGAGAAGCCATAGGATGGACCTTAGCAGATTTAAAGGGAATAAGTCCTACTATGTGTATGCATAAAATTCACTTAGAAGAAGGTGCCAAACCTTCTAGAGAACGTCAAAGGAGACTTAACCCACATATGGAAGAAGCGGTTAGAAAAGAAGTTCTCAAACTTCTTGATGCGGGTATAATTTACCCAATTTCTGATAGCAAATGGGTAAGTCCTGTCCAAGTAATTCCTAAGAAATCAGGAATGACAGTCATGAAAAATGAGAAAGATGAGTTAGTGCCCACAAGAACTATAACAGGCTATATGATGTGTATAGATCTAAGAAAATTAAATGCGGCCACTAGGAAAGATCACTTTCCTTTACCGTTTATTGACCAAATTCTTAAAAGATTAGCTAGCCATGATTACTATTGTTTTCTTGATGGTTTTTCTGGTTGTAATCAAATCCCACTTGCACCGGAAGATCAAGAAAAGTCTACCTTTACTTGTCCGTTTGGAACCTTTGCATTTAGAAGGATACCCTTTGGACTATGTAATTCCCCTGCCACCTTTCAGAGATGTATGATCTCAATATTTTCTAATTTAGTAGAAAGTTGTGTAGAAGTATTCATGGACGATTTTTCAGTATTTGGGAAATCATTTGATAATTGCACTTGAAAAATTTCACCCTTACTTGCTAGGAGCAAAAGTTATTATATTTTCAGACCATGCGGCCTTAAAATATCTTTAAGCAAAAAGGAGGCTATTATTACAAGAATTTGACATCACCATTAATGATAAAAAGGGGATAGAAAACATTGTTGCTGACCATCTGTCCAGATTAGAATTTTTACCTTTACTTGAACGTCAACTTCTTGACAATAAAATCCCCATGAATGAAGACTTCCCTGATGAACAACTTTTTGCAGCTAATGATCATGAACCATGTTATGCTAACTTCGAGAATTTTCTTGTAGTAAATATCATAAATCCTGATTTTGGTTATCATCAAATAAAGAAATTTTTGGTAGATGCTAGACATTATTTTTGGGAAGATCCTTGTTTATTTAAAATGTGTTCAGATTCTTTAATTAGGAGATGTGTACTAGATCATGAACAACAAACTATTCTAGCATTCTACCATGAATACTCTTGTGGTGAACATTTTAGTAGTAGTAAAACTACTAGGAAGATTTTACAATCTAGTTTATACTGACCTTCTATTTTTAGAGATGATAAAATATTTTGTAAGACATGTGATAAGTGTCAAAAGACTGGTGGAATCAGTAAAAGGAATGATATGCCCTTGCATTATAATCTCGTAATTCAAAATTTTGATGTTTGGGGTATTGACTTTATGGGCCCTTTTCTAGTCTCAAAAGGTTTTGAATATATTTTAGTTGCAATGGACTATGTATCCAAATGGATAGAAGCCATCGCTACCCGAACCAATGATGGTCAAACGGTGTCAAGTTTTTGAGCGATGAAATATTCATTAGGTATGGAGTACCGAAGGTTATAATTAGTGATCAAGGAACACACTTCACCAATCGCTTAATGAACGCGTGCCTTAGGAAACATGGTGTGAGGCACAAGCTGGCCACTCCATATCATCCTCAAACATCTGGCCAAGTTGAGGTTAGTAATAGACACATCAAGGTAGTCCTCGAAAAGGTTGTTACACCAAACAAAAAAGATTGGGAGCCAAAACTCAAAGATGCTCTTTGGGCATACAAAACTGCCAATAAGTATCCGATAGGAATGAGTCCTTATAGGATGGTTTATGGCGAAGCATGCCATCTTTCGGTGGAAATTGAACATAGAGCCTATTGGGCTATTAAATCTCTTAATATAGATTTAACCTTGGCTGGAGAGGAACGTTTGTTCCAGCTAAATGAGTTAGAAGATCATAGGCTCAATTGCACGAGAATGCTAAAATCTACAAAGAAAAGACCAAGATATCATGATATGGGAATTAATGAAAAGATATTGTGTCCAGATTTAAAGGTTCTTCTGTTTAATTCTAGACTAAGATTATTCCGAGGAAAGCTAAAATCGAAATGGTCTGGTCCTTTTATAATAGTACGAATTTATCCACATGGTGTAGTTGATGTAAGGAACCTAAAGACCAATGAGATATTTAAGGTGAATGGTCACCGACTCAAAACATATTTTGAACCCATGTCAGTTGAGAAGACAATCGAAGTTATTCGTGTCTCTGACACTGAACCCCCAAGAGAATATGTTTAAAGTTAGGTCAAGCGAAAGACGTTAAACAAGTGTGCTAGGTGGGAGGCAACCCACTTTGATAAATTTTTAATTGCTTTCGTAGTGTAAGTTAAATATGATTTTCTCCATCTTATTTGATTATGAGCATTTAAATTAAATGTTTTCCAGTCATGGCATAATTTAAGTTTGGGGGTGAGAAACATCATAGTGTTGTATTTATATGTCATCTAATATTTTAGTTTAGTTTAGTTTTGTAGAATTTTCAGAGTGCAGGAAAGAAACGGCCCTAACGGAACATAACGGAAGGACGAAAACAAAGACATTACAAAAGAATGCACAGCAGCCTCAAAGGAACACACATTTTGTGACCCTTGTAACACCCCGCTCCTTCGTTAGCTCGGTTTGCGTGCTATACTTGCACTTCTTCCTTTGTTGACTGTATGTTTGGTTTGCGAGAGGGTCTAGATGTGTATGAGAGACCACGTTAAGACCAAAACACTATTAAGAGACTCCATATAGTTGTTGACTTGTTAAAGTCACAAGTCGTGACTCGACGATAGTCGGAATGCGACGCGATTGAGAGTTTGCTTGCGTTTTGTGTTCGTGACCTCGGTTTGGTCCTAGACCTATATATGATGGTTTATTAACATGTTTAGATGCATTAGACTTCAAGTTGGAGGTGTTCCTTAAGTCTATCGATGATTTGGAAGCTTTGGAGATAGCTTCGTCTCTATCGCGAGTTTGGGGATCGAGCCTGTAATCGTCTCTCCTTTGGGATTCTTATTTCCTAGTTGTTATTCAACTTTATAGAAGTATTTAAGCTTCTTCATTATCCCTTAGACTTGCCTTTAAAAGTCTCCTTTCATTGCTCGCTCAATTGCGAAGTTCATTCTCGGTTGCCGCCACGTTGTTGCACCTCTTCCCTGCCAGCCCGAGTTGTTTCGGAGTTGTTCGGTGTATTTCCGACTTGTTTTGAGTTGGGTTAGACCTTAGAATGGTTCCCATAAGTTTGGGACCATTTAGGACATGTTTAGACCAAGTTCAAGGGCTAAACGAGGCGCCGTGATCGAATTTTGATCACTAGCCCGCCTCAAGAGCCGAGAGCATTGCAAAATGACCTTGATCCGAGATAGCCCAGAGTCCAGGCGCCGCTGAGAGAGATGTGAGCGCCCGCCTCAACATCGGAGTTGCACATACGAAATTTTCCCTGCTTTTGATGTTGTGCGACTTTTACACCCAAACCCCTATCCAAACCTTTTCTAAACCCCACTTAAACCTCCCTAACCCTCCTTGATTATGTCCTAACTTTAGTAACTTGTTTTAAGGGTGGATTAAGAGAGCTCTAATGATCATTAAGCCACAAAAATCAGATATTTACTAACCACATCCAAGTGACACTTGTCCCACTCAACATTTGACTTCATATACACCACAATTCAGCCTTGAGACTCCTCATTTGCTGAAGGCTCTTCCAAAAACGTGAGAGAGAGAGTTCTTGAGAGTTCCATGGCTTCTTGAAGCTTTTCTACTTGGTCTTCTCTCATCCCTTCTTCCATTGCTCAAGCCACCACCATAGAAGAGTAGAGCTTGAAGAGGAGAACATTTTCAACCGATCAATCTTTCCATTTGCTTTCTTGGGTGTAGTATACAAGTAAGTTACTTCCTTTTGATTTTGGTTCATTGGCCCTAAGGAAAACAATTTATATGCTATTTGTGGGCAATGAACACTTGATATGCTTTGTATGCCCAATTTGAGGATTTTTGGAAGTATAAACTTGTTAGGAGCATTTGTAAGATGACTTCTATGATTGTTGAAGTATATTGTTACTCCTCATCTTGTGTTTCTAGGATTGTGAGCATGCTAGAAATCATGTTTACATTTTATTTGGGTTTATTATGAAAGTATACATAAGTTTGGGAATTTGGATGTGTGATCTCACTAGGTAATATGAGTATGACCATTTAATTGAGATTATGTGATTTATAAAATGGGTATATGATTTATGTTGAGTTTTATGAATTTTAGGGCTTGAGAATCAAGCCCGAATTATTGGATATATTGTTGTTAAATAAAGTGGGTATTATTGTTGAAATTGATGAAGTGCGTAAATGATGAAACTTAGCATTTAGACTCAAAGGAGTCTTAATAAGTTCAATAATGTGTTAATGAACTCGGGTTGAAATCCTACGATGTTCGGGTTGGGTTGGTTTTGATTGTGAGTACCCGAGCATCTGGAATTGTGTACCATGAGTGACACCCACGATATAAAAGCTTATTGGGGATTTATTTAGAGCGTGCTCGTTAGGGCACGGATCATTAGAGACCAACTTATGATCTCGTATTACTTTAAGAAATGATTATTTGAATGAGTTCGCTCTTAGGGAATTTGGTCGCGTGCACATCAAAGCACTTGCGAGGTTATGACTATGGGTTGGGTACGGTACCCTTGAGATTGGTTGAGGATGTCGAGTATATACGACGGTTGGGACTATGGTTGAGTCCGGTGTACCGTTAAGTGAAGCTAAAATGCTAAGTCTTGATTTATGATTGTTCTTAGACTAAAGTAATAGTCTTTGGTTTGATCTCGAGTAGAGGACTATGGTAGACCTCATGTTGCAATTTCTTGAGCTTATGCTGCTTTTGATTGGGTGATGACTTGAGGATTATGAGTACCTCATTATGTGGTTCCTTGACTAAACTTATAAGTTAGTTGGATTTGTTAAGTATGTGCAACTAAGTGCATTGTTAAATTGGTGTGTAGAGCTTTATGTCCTACTTGATTTGATAAGCCCGCTATGGTCGGTCTTGATTCTTGTTTGAGCTCGCGAGTAAATATCTACTTGTGCATTGCATAAAAGTCTAGCTGGCATTATTTGGATTTGGTTTTTCTGTCAGGGTAGGACGATACATCGCCTATACGAATCGTAAGATTCGTAATCGCTATGGATCGCCATACCGACCCCACACCCTCCATCCATTGTTGGCAATGCAATGGGGAAGTAGCCTTGCCGTAACAATACATGCAATCACCTAGCTAAATCGAGTGGTTCTCGATGAAAGTCGATGCAATCCGCGGAGCATCGATGTTGCACGATCTGAAGTATAACATTGTGTATTGCAGGAGCAACACAACGGCACTGTTTGGGTATCTTCTCTATCCCTTATGTGGCTTACTATGAGCAATTATATGAAAGATAATGTGCTATGTGGTTTATGAAGTTTATGTTACTTGGTGACTTAATACAAGTTTATTGTTGGTATACGATTAAGATGCCATGATTTTATACATGTTTGTGCATTATGCCATGCCACGCCATGCTATGCCATACAATTGCATGTAGTAACTTACTGGGTCATTATGACTCACTCCGTGTGTTTGTTTTCCTTAGTTTTGTAGTAAGCTCGTTAGTACGCGTTGCAGCTTCGGGTGTTTGTTGGATAGCAGGTGGTCTTCCGGGCAATAGCTTGGAGTTTATATTATTATTGTATTTATTATCTTGTGAGATACGGATGTAAAGTTATGTAAACTTTACTTGGGTAGTTATGTTAGTATTTTATTATCGTTTATTTTGGGAGCCGACTTGTTTGGTCGAGTTGTATTTATTTAGAAGTTTATTCTGTTGTCTTCCCGAGCAAGGATTTAGCTCACATATTCTAGTTTTGTTGTTGTTATCTCCGACAATTTTAGTCGCGAGTCCTTGGTTTAGTTGTTAGTGTTTAATCTCTTATTCGTTTAGTTGATTTGTCCTCCGGCATGTTGTAGCCGTTGAGTGGTTGTTTATCAGGTTGGTATTTTGTGGATTCGCCGGCCTTAGGTTTGCCGATGGTTTGTTGCCCGTGCGCAATGTTGCGTCACGCGAGTCGTAGATTTGTCGAGAGATAGTCGTCTCTCAGCCTTGTATTCCTTAGTTGATAATTATAAGCTTGGGTTCCACTTATGATTTGCTTCCGCAGATTTTAGTTTTTGGTTATTCGGTTTTGCCGTTATGGCTTTACATTCCTATTCGAGCTTGATGGCTCATCTTTTGACTCGTACCATTATGCTTAGCAGGTACTTGTCCGTCTTTTAGTCTGTCTTAACGGTACGAGCTTGGGATTTCGCATTGGAGTCCGGGTCGGGTCGTTACAACCCTAGTGGACGCAAGTCCTCAACCCCTTGGCCCCACAAGGCCTCACGTATAAGTAACTCCTCGATGCCCTTGTGGCTGCAAGCCCTCCTACCTTACCCCCGCAAGCTCTACCTCAGCGTCTGTGCTCATTAACTGTGACCCTAGCGGACGCAAGGCGACCACACCTTGCAGCCGCAAGGCCCTCTTTTTAAAGCGTGTTGCGGCAGCCATAATGTAACACCCCGCTCCTTCGTTAGCTCGATTTGCGTGCTACACTTGCACTTCTTCCTTTGTCGACTGTATGTTTGGTTTGCGAGAGGGTCTAGATATGTATGAGAGACCATATTAAGACCAAAACATTATTAAGAGACTCCATATAGTTATTGACTTGCTAAAGTCACAAGTCGTGACTCGACGATAGTCGGAATGCGACGCGATTGAGGGTTTACTTGCGTTTTGTGTTCATGACCTCGGTTTGGGTCCTAGACCTCTTTAAGATGGTTTATTAACATGTTTAGATGCATTAGACTTCAAGTTGGAGGTGTTCCTTAAGTCTATCGATGATTTGGAAGTTTTGGAGATAGCGTTCGTCTCTATCGCGTAGTTCGGGAATCGAGTCGCGTAATCGTCTCTCCTTTGGGATTCTTATTTCCCTAGTTGTTATTCGACTTTCTAGAAGTATTTAAGCTTCTTCATTAGCCCTTAGACTTGCCTTAAAAGTCTCCCTTCATTGCTCGTTCGATTGCGAGTTCGTTCGTCGTTCCGATTGCACGTTGTTGCACCCCTTCCCAGTTTCGCTCCGAGTTGTCTCGGGAGTTCTTCGGGTGTGTTTCTGACTTGTTTTGAGTTGGGTTAGACCTTAGAATGGTTGCCCATAAGTTTGGGACCATTTAGGACATGTTTAGACCAAGTTTTGAAGGTTCAGAAGCCAGCGCCCAGCCATAGCCCGCCTCAAATCTTGAAACTTGCAAAATGAAATACCTCAGGCGGCCAGCGCCGCTGGAGAGATGTGAGGCGCCCGCCTCAACATCGATTGCGATTCGGGATTTTTTCCCCTGTTTTGAGTTTGGACGAATTATACCTATCCTACCCTCATTAAACCCCCTCTAAACCCTTCCTAACCACCCATACTTAACCCAAATCATGTCCTAACAGTAGTTGGAAGTTAATTAAGGTTAGATTAGTGATTGATTAGTCCTAATCTCTACTAATTGTACTTGGGAAATGTCAAATATGCCCTCCTCAGAAAGTTAATCAAGAAATCACACGTACTGGTAGACGGAGTGATGTTCCTACCTCTAGTCGGAGACGACAAGGCGACGAGTTAATATGTAATTTTTGTATGAGGACAGGACATGCCGAGAACAGATGTTGGGGTAAATCAGGAAAGTGTTTCGCTTGTGGCGGTGATCATGTTCGTAAGGATTGCCCGAAGATGAGAGTTAATCGATGCAGGGAGTACTAGTCAACAATCCAAAGGTGGCTCCAAGAGAGCGGTGGTGGACGCCTAGAGTTTGAGGTCGCTTGGCGTGGCGGTTGGCCATTGCGGGGTTTGAGGCCTATCCGAAATAGGAAGGTATATTCTTGTATATATATACGTAAATTATACCGTTGCTACTATTACCGTTATTATGAGTACACGTTTTAATCGGTAGCTCATGTGCATTCATACAAACATTATATGGTGTATTGTGTATTATTGGTTATTTGTTTGATTGGGAGTAATACCCCAATGTGAGATCGATATATGATATGGTTTGTTTTGTGGATTACCGGTAGGTAATCGCATGTGGTGTATGGATTCTTGATTAGTCTATGTATATATAAGACTATGCTATATGTATAGAGTTATGGTTCTTGTGGTTATGTAAAAAGGCCATATTATGTATATGTATGTATATATATATATATATGAATATATATATGAAGCATGAATTGTAAGTTGATATTTATTGGTTTGGTATAATATTTATATATTCTATAAGGATATGTTTTATGAAATAACTAAATATGATATTATATTAATGTTAGTGGTTACTATACGAGTAGGATACTCACTCGACTTGAGAGAAGGTTGAAGGTTGCGATTTAGAAGATAATCATGGTTACACGGGAGAGATAGACGCTTCACCGTGAGTATTGAGACGTTAACGTTGCGGTAGGATGGTTATAGTGCATTGGTTGCATACTTGGTCTAGAGCTTAAGAAAGGATAGTTTTACGGAATATGGACGTTACGGGCATTAGTAGCCTTGTCGATTCGTGGTGATTACTAGGAAATTAACTTGGTTGAGTGTACTAGGTACACGAGTTTTGTGATAGCTATAATTGTTGTTTGCCAAGGTAATAGACCTTGTTACTTGGTCTGAATTTTTATTCAGTTACGTGCATTAGTTGTAGGAAACACCTACTTGATGCATTACATAGTAGTATATTAAATTCTCATCTCATAAATTCATGTTCATTCATTTCATTAGTATAGGGGACTGTTTGAAGGATGCTTAAAACTTTTATTTCATGAACCTTCGCATCCTTACGACGGAAACTTTTGAAGCTAATTCAGTAGGTACCCTGAATTGGTGAGCAAAAGGTATTCGTCGTTGGACTAGGATTGGTAAGAATTAAGTTAGAAATTGACTATACCCGTTACCAAATGGAATGGACTGAAATGGAATGAATTTTTAAAACACGTCATTAACGTGCTCTTATGTGTTATTACACGCGATTGGGAAATCGCAAGTGTGATTTACATGGTTTGAAATGCCAATTTGATTATCTTTGATTTGTTAGTAAATTGCTCCATAGGCAATTATTAATCCTTGTAACTTAGAATCTTTTGTGCTTGAATTCCATGATGTGCCCCGAAACAAATAGTTTCGGTAATTGAATGTGTTCTTATGTTGAAGTTGGGATTTTGCCTACATGATTGGCGTAATGTGTTCTTGTGGTATTCGCGACTCAAGTATGGGTCATAGTATTTTCAATCGTAAGTGTTGAAGTTGTTATTTCTTTGAGAGTTCGTAGACCTTGAATTTGGATCATTATAGTTCGACATTCGTGTACTTGGTTTAGCATATGGTGGTAGACTCGGTGATTCGAGTCTAGGTTGGTGGTTTTGAGATCGAGTGTTGGCTTGGGATTAAGAGACACAGTGATCATTGTCTCGATGTATGGTGGTTGAGTGTGGACCTAATGTTGATTTGTATCATGATTTAGAATTCGGGACGAATTCTTTTTAAGGTGGAGAGAGTGTAACACCCCGCTCCTTCGTTAGCTCGATTTGCGTGCTATACTTGCACTTCTTCCTTTGTCGACTATATGTTTGGTTTGCGAGAGGGTCTAGATATGTATGAGAGACCATATTAAGACCAAAACATTATTAAGAGACTCCATATAGTTATTGACTTGCTAAAGTCACAAGTCGTGACTCGACGATAGTCGGAATGCGACGCGATTGAGGGTTTACTTGCGTTTTGTGTTCGTGACCTCGGTTTGGGTCCTAGACCTCTTTAAGATGGTTTATTAACATGTTTAGATGCATTAGACTTCAAGTTGGAGGTGTTCCTTAAGTCTATCGATGATTTGGAAGTTTTGGAGATAGCGTTCGTCTCTATCGCGTAGTTCGGGAATCGAGTCGCGTAATCGTCTCTCCTTTGGGATTCTTATTTCCCTAGTTGTTATTCAACTTTCTAGAAGTATTTAAGCTTCTTCATTAGCCCTTAGACTTGCCTTAAAAGTCTCCCTTCATTGCTCGTTCGATTGATTGCGAGTTCGTTTGGTCGTTCGGTTGCACGTTGTTGCACCCCTTCCGGTTTCGCTCCGAGTTGTCTCGGGAGTTCTTCGGTGTGTTTCGACTTGTTTTGAGTTGGGTTAGACCTTAGAATGGTTGCCCATAAGTTTGGGACCATTTAGGACATGTTTAGACCAAGTTTTGAAGGTTGAAGCGCCCGCCCGGCTATAGTGAGGCGCCCGCCTCAATCTTGAGCTTGCAAAATGAAATACCACAAGGCGAAGGCGCCTGCGCCAGGAGATGTGAGGCGCCCGCCTCAACATCAGATTGCAGTTACGGGATTTTTCCTCTGTTTTGAGTTTGGACGAATTATACCTATCCTACCCTCATTAAACCCCCTCTAAACCCTTCCTAACCACCCATACTTAACCCAAATCATGTCCTAACATTAGTTGGAAGTTAATTAAGGTTAGATTAGTGATTGATTAGTCCTAATCTCTACTAATTGTACTTGGGAAATGTCAAATGTGCCCTCCTCAATTTGGGGGTATAAATACCCAAACCCCCTTTGCAATTTCCAGAATTCTCTTCATTTCTTCCTCCTCCACAATACGTATTAGAGAGAGAGAGTCTCCATGGGAGATTTCAAGCCCTAGCTTCTTCTCTCTTCGATCCAAGACGAACCATCCACCCGATTGCCTTCAAACTTCGGAATCTTGAAGCCCTCGACGAGTAGAACAACTTCACCGATCGGATTTGTGTTCTCTTGAGTTTTCACTCAAGCTAGGTAAGTTACCTTCTTTTTATTTTGGTTCATTGGCCCTAAGGAAAACAATATATGTGCTATTTGTGGGCAATGAACACCTTGTATGCCTTGTATGCCTATTTTGTGAATTTTTGGAAATATGAACTTGTTAATAACATGACTAGTATGATTTGAATGTTATTATGTGTTGTAGAATATGGGTTGTGATTTATGTGGAGTTTTATGAATGTTAGGGCTTGAGAATCAAGCCCGAATTATTGGAGGATTTGTTGTTAATTAAAGTGGGCATTGAGGTGTAGGTTGATTTGGTTGATGTTGTGTGTTGGGAGAGATGTGTTATCTCTTTGTTAAGGTTTTTATGAATTTAGGGCTTGGGAATTACGCCCGAATTAATTTGGGAATTGTTATAAATTGAAGTGAGTGTCATTGTTGAGATTGATGAAATGTATAAGAAATGTGTGACAGCCCGACCCGGACTCCAATGCGGAATCCCAAGGTCGTGCCGTCAAGACAAGCTAAAAGACGGACAAGCACCCGCTAAGCGTAGTGGTGCGAGTCCAGAGTTGAACCAACAAACTCTAAACAAGAATGTAAAGCCATAACGGCAAAACCGAATAACCAAAAACTAGAATATGCGGAAGCAAATCATAAGTGGGACCAAAGCCTATAATTATAAACTAAGGAATACAAGGCTGAGAGACGACTATCTCTCGACAATTCTACGACTCGCGTGACGCAACATTGCGCACGGACAACCAACCATCGGCAACCTAAGGCCGGCGAAGCAACAAGAACCCAACCTAATATACAACAACTCTACGGCTATAACATGCCGGAGGAATACATTAACTAAAAAGAGTAAGAGATAAAATACCGACCACTAAACCAATGTCTCTCGACTAAAGTTGTCGGGGGCAGAAATAGCAATAACATAATACTAAAACAAGCGAGCTAAAACCTTGCTCGGAAAGACAACGGAATAACTTCTAATAAATACAACAGCTCAACTTGACAAGTCGGCTACCAAAATAAACGACAATAGAATACTATCAACTACCCAAGTAAAGTTTACATAACTTCACAACCGTATCTCACAAAATACAAAATACAACAATACTAATAACCCCAAGCTATCGCCCGGAAGACCACCTGTTATCGATCAAGCGCCCGAAGCTTCAACGCGTACTAATGAGCTTACTGCAAAAACTAAGGAAAACAAACACACGAAATGAGTCATAATGACCCAGTAAGTTACTAAATGCAATGTATGGCATAACATGGCGTGGCATGGCATAATGCACAAGCATATATAATCTCATGGCATCTTAATCGTGTACCAACAATAACTTGTACTAAGTCATCAAGTATCATAAACTTCATAAATCACATAGCACGTTATCTTTCATATAAGTGCTCATAGTAAGCCACATAAGGGATAGAGAAGGTACCCGTATATAGTTACGTTGTGTTGCTCACGCAATACACAATATTCTTGGTTCGTGCAACATCGATGCTCTGTGAGTGCATCGACTTTCATCGAGAATCATTCGATTTAGCTAGCAAGCCAATGCGGCACTTAACTGATACGGCAAAGGGGCTACTTCCCCATTGCGGCCAACAACGGAGGGGTGTGTGAGGTCCCAGGTACGGCGATCCATAGCGAATACGAATCTTACGATTCGTATAGGCGATGTATCGTCCTACCCTGACATAGAAAACCAATCCAAATAATGCCAGCTGGGCTTTTATGAAATGCACAAGTAGATAATTACTCTCATGCTCAAACAAGAACCAAGACCGATCATAGCGGACATATCAAATCAAGTAGGACATATAGTTCTACACACCAATTTAACAATGCACATATTGTACACACTTTAACAAAACCAACCAACCTATCTGATTAGTCCAAGGACCACCTATTGAGTATTCATAACCCTCAAGTCACAACCCAATCTAACGTAGCATATAAGATCAAGAAATCACAACGTGAGGTCTACTATAGCCCTCTACTCGGGATTAAACCAAAGACTATTATTTAGTCTAAAAACAATCATAAATCCATACTTAGCATTTATCCTCACTTAAAGGTACACCGATTCAACCATAGTCCCAGGTCACATATGTTCGACTTCTTCAAAGTCAAACTCACGGGTATCAAACTAAGCCATAGCCATAACCTCGCAAGTGCTTTCATGTGCACACGACTCAATTCCCTAAAAGAGAACTCATTCAAATAATCATTTCTTAAAGAAATACGAGATCATAGGTTGATCTCTAATGCTCCGTGCCCTAACGAGCACGCCCTAAACAAATCTCCCGTCAACCTCTATAGCGTGGGTGTCACAAATGGGACACAAATCAAGATGCTCGGATACTCATAATCAAGACCAACCAAACCCGAACATCGTAGGGTTTTAACCTAATGCTCTCCAACATGATATTGAATCATAAAACAACTCCATTAAGTCTTAATTGTCACACAACGTTAAATGCCTAGTTCATAAATCCCCAAATCAACATATCATTCACATTTACAACAATTTTCTCACAAATCATTTGGGCTAGATTCCCTAGATTAAAATCCATAGAACTTAACAAGATCTCATACTCATTTTAGAAATCACATACTTTCAATTGAATGGTCATTTACATTTTGCCTAGTGAGATTACACCTCTAAATTCCCAATCTCATGCCTACTATCAAAATAGACCCAAATAAAATGTCAACATGAATTCTAGCAAGCTCACAACCCTAGAAACACAAGATGAAGAGTATCAATATACTTCAATAACCATAGAATTCATCCTACACATGCTCTTAACAAGTTCACATGCTCAAATCACAAGTTAAAATCATACAAGGCAAGTATGTGTACCCATTGACCTCAAATAGCATAGAGTTTGTTTTCCTTAGGATCAATGGGCACAAAATCAAAAGAAGAAGAAGAAGATGAAGAAGGTAACTTACAAGTTAAACACCAAAGGAAGAAATGAAGGAAACTATTCGGATGGAAATGCTCCCCTTGATGAGCTCTTCAACTTTAATGAATGGCTCTTGGGCAATGGATGAATGGTTGATGAAGACCAAGGGATGAGAACTCAAGAAACCATGGAAGAGTTAGAGAGAAGATGGAAATTCGTTTTTGAAAAAGGCTCTCAGCAAATGAAGAAGAAAAGAGCTGATTTGTGGCTTATATTGGTCAAAAGGGTGAGTGGGACAAGTGTCAATCACTTGTGGTCCCTTTTTGAATCTGATTTGGGGCTTAATGACCAACTAATGGACCCTTAATCCAACTTAAAAATCTAGTTAGGGATGTTAGGACTTAAGTAGGAAGGGTTAGGGAGGTTTAGGATAGGTTTAGGTAGGGGTTGGAAGTGAACAAATCGTCAAATTCCGAAACAGGAGGAAATCAGCCCGTAGCAGCAAAACAGGTGAGGCGGGCGCCTCACCTAGGCCCATGCGGCCGCCTCAACTACTGAGGACCCTCCCGAAGTTGCACAATCACCAATGCCTCGATCGAGGCGGGTGTGAGGTTCGAGTGCGACCGCGCCCGCGCCCTGGATAGGGGTGCTGGCGTACGTGCGATCTTGAGGACACCCTTGCTCCACCCTCCCTTGTTTAGGGGAGGACGAAATCAAAAGTGCGGGAGGAGTCTTTGTCGAATAGCGTTGGAATGCGCCTCGGTTGCCTTTTGTGGATTTATTATAAAAATAGCCTTATGGCTCGTTTCGAATCACTATGAGTGCCTTAGGTTTTCTATGTCCATTATCCATTATTTCGGGGATACCAAGACATAGAACTACATCACCTTTCCATTCCCATTCTTCCTTGTTTGAGGAGAACGTGAAAGTGCAAAGAAAGATGTTGCGTGGCCCCACCTGGATCGAAAGTTTTTAGTCGCCACCTTTATTTTAAGGCAAAAATAAAGGAAAACCGAAGAGAAAACCGAGATTTTAGAAAACGGGTTCGGGGCTAAGTTACGAGTTGGGAAGGTGCTAGGCACCCAACTCGCCTCTTTCGGCCTCAAAGCGTTTTTAGGTGAAATATGCTCATTGTTATATTAATCTAGCAAATAAATAAGGTCTTATTTTGACAAGGGAAAATTAAAGATATACATTCGTGGCTACATTATTTACGGACTCGCACCGCCTCCTTCCAATAATTACAAACACATTTAGAATATTTGGCCATTATAACGGCTCTTTTACATATTATTTCCTAATCTAATCAGGCAAAGACAACGGCTTATATTGGCTACATTGCTCGGATTTAAAAATACAACTTTAAATAATAAATGAACTGAAAGTAAAGAAATAAATAAAACGCCCTTAAAGGCTATTACCTTTGGCGGTGTGCTAAGCTCTGTCCTTCTTGGAGAGAGTCTTTTTGTTGTTGTTGTTGTTGTTGTTGTTGTTGTGTGTTTGTGTGTTGTGTGTTGTGTGAATTGGGCGTAATGCTTCTTGTTTTGTTGGCTATTTTGTTCAGAAATCGGGCGTAAGTGAAGAGTGTATATTTATGTGTGTGTTTTGTGTGTGTGATTGTTTATATATTTATGTGTGTGTGTGTGTGCGGGTTGTGTGTGTGAGTGGGGTATGCAGAGAGAGAGAGAGAGTATATTGTTTGTGTGAGTGAGGGGGATATGGAGTGGGGACGGTTGAGTGAGAGAGTATATATGTGTGTGAGGGGGGCGCTGGAATGAGGGATTGTGGGAGAGGGATGGCTGCTGAGTTTGAGGGATTATGAGAGAGTAAAATTGAGAGATAATTGTGAGAGAGAGAGTGTGGGCCGCTGGGAATTATTGAGAGTGAAATTGTGTGTGTGAGATTGAGAGGGTGGGCCGGCTGGAGAAAATGAGAGAGAGTGAGTGGGTATATTATATATATAGGAGAATTGCTTAGTGGGGAAGGAAACCGGCGGCTGATTTTTCTTTTTCTTTTCTTTTATTTTTTGTTTCCTTTTTCTTTGATTTTCGTTTCTTTATTTTTTTTTTTTTTTTTTTTTTGTTTCTTTTCTTTTTGATTTTCTTTCTTTTTCTGTTTCTTTTGTTTTTCTTTTGCTTTTTCGATTTCTTTTGTCTTTTTCTTTTCTTTTTTGATTTTCTTTCTTTTTTTTTGTTTTGTTTTCTTTTGCTTTTTCGATTTTGTTTGTTTTATTCATTTTCTTCATTTTTTGTACTTGCCTTCTCCCCGAAACATATAAGAAATAATTAGTAGTTTCATTTTGCAATATTTAATCGACAATATAAAATAAGACGACTGGCAAATTCTGGGTGTCTACGAGCCCCTCAACGATGGAGTTTTACTGCAACCGTAAGCTTACCGAAGCATCGAACATCGTTGAAAAGATAGATCAAATTGAGATGAAAATATTTTTATGTTGCAGTGGTGACCTCTGAGATAGGCTGCTTAACAATGTGATTCCTTAACAAAGGAAATCGCACCAAACGTAGTTCGCCTGCCGAAACAAACAACTAGTGAAGAAAAAGATTTTTATGTTTTTCAGAAGCCGTATTCTTCCTGGTCCGAAACCGTTGTCAAATACGCATGTATGAATATTTTGTGTACAGCTTTAAAAAACCATATTTCAACCGATAAAGACCCGTTGAAATACGTTAAGAGGCATTTTCAAAATCATAATCAGCGGCCTCGACCTTGTTTCCAAACATAATAAGAAAACTTTCAAATTTTCGAAAATCGCATTTCAAACCCAGATTCGACCGTAAACCGTTGCGAATACGACTAAAAAGGAATTTTCTTCAAATTTTTCGAAATCGCATCCAATCTAATTTTAAAACTGGCCGAACTGCTGGACACGACAAAGATTTTTCTTTCTTTCTTCCTTTCCCTTTTTTTTTGTTTTTTGTTTTTGTTTTTTTTTTTTTGAACAAAACCTTTTGAAAGAAAATAATTTTCTTTTTATTTCCCAAAGTAGAATAAGAAAATCTTACCTTTCTTACCTCTTTACCTTTCATGCTTTTGACTCGTTGTTGCGCCGGTTCAAATTGATTTGGGCTCAAACCCATTTGAGAACACAAACAAAAAAAAGAAAAGATTTTATGTTTTTCGAAAAGCCGTGATTCTTCCGGTCCGAAACCGTTGTCAAATACTTCGGATGAAGATTTTTGTGTATTTTAAACCATATTTCAACCGATAAAGACCTGTCGTTGACGCAATACGTTAAGAGGCATTTTCAAAATCATGTCCGGCCGTGGCCTCGTACATTGCTTTCCAAACATAATAAGAAAACTTTCAAATTTTCGAAAACCGTCAGACGACCGATAAAACGGTTGCCGATATTTACAAAAGGGGAATTTTCTTCAAATTTTTTTCAAAAATGCATCCAACCGAAATCGTTGGACACGACAAAGATTTTTTCTTTTTCTTCTTCCTCTCTCTTTTTTTTTTTTTTTGTGATGGTCGTGCCTTAGAATAGGCTGCCCTACGTATCCTTATTCAAGGAATCGGACCAAACGTAGTTCACATTAATTTGAAACAAACAACCAATGAAGAAAAGATTTTTATGTTTTAGAAAAGCCGTATTCTTCCGTCCGAAACCGTTGTCAAATACGGTATGAAGATTTTGTGTATTTGAAAACCATATTTCAACCGATAAAGACCGTCGTTGAAATACGTTAGAGGCATTTTCAAAATCATGTCGGTGGCCTCGTACCTTGTTTCCAAACATAATAAGAAAACTTTCAAATTTTAGAAAGCGTACTCGATAGATAAAGCGTATTGTCGAATACGACAAAAGAATTTTCTTCAAATTTTATCAATCAGCCAAAATCGTTGGACACGACAAAAGATTCTTCTTTTCTTCTTCCTTTCCCTCTTTTTTTGTTTTTGTTTTTGTTTTTTTTTAAATCAAACTCAATCGAAAAGAGTTTTCTTTTATTTGAGAACAAAGCAAACTTCTTTTTTTTTTTAAATTTTCCTAAAAAGGGAAATTATTCTAAAGTCAGGGTAGAATCTTGTACTGACTTACTGTTAATCTTGGGGTGGTAAGCGGTCGGTGATCTTGACATTTTGCCACTCTTGCTGGGGAATTTATTCTTTTCTCTTTTTTTTTTTTTTTTTTTTGTGATGGTCGGACCTATAAGATAGAGGTGCCTCCGTATTCCACATTAAAATCGGACCAAGCGTAGTTCATTTCTGTGAGTTTTATTCTTGCTCACTCTTTTTTCTTTTCTCTTTTTTTCTTTTGTTTTTGTTTTGTTGTTTTTGTTTGTTGTTTTTTTTGTTATTGGAGGAATGTAAAAGAATATGGTATATATGTACAATATATACATTTTTTTTAATAAAATCAAATGTTTATTTACATGTAAATTTTGTTCATGTATATATATATATATTTAAAAAAAATGGCAAGTGTGTATTTACGTAAAGAATGATACATTTTTTTTTTTTTTTTTTTGTTTTTGTTTTTTTTTTGAAAACCTGTACAAATATTTACAATGCAGTCTAATTTTATATGATGCAAAATTTATAAACACATGCAGACTCAAGACGCACGCACAAAGTAAAGCTATACCGACCTAACGGGTAATGGCACGATGTATTTCCAAAATGGATTTTAAAGGAAAATACCTTCGGGTTCGAGCAGGCTTTTTTTTTTTTTTTATGAGATGCGGGGAAAGGAAAAGGCAGATACCTCCTTGGCCATATAATTGTTGCAGGGCTATATTTGGCATAAGCCTATTCTCACAACTCCTGCATTTTTCTTCATAATCAGACAGGGCAGCGGTGGATGATCGGAATCCAAGTCATCGAGTGTTTGGTTGTTTCAGGACAATGGCAACGCAGATGATGAATAGGGCGAGGATACTTCTGGTGTTTCTCATCCTGATGAGACTGAGCTTTTTCTGTGCCTTCGTAGAAGAAGTATATGGGACCGGCCGGGTGGACGCCACAGACATTGATGGACTGCTCCGGGGCTTAAGCTGCAAATGAAGGATAGTTTTGGGGGAAACAAAGGGGGTAGAGGCAATAATAGATATGTACATGCCATTAATGCATAATCTAAATTTCTTTTGCAATTATTCCTAAGTTGCACCTTAGGACCCGTAATATTATATTTTAGTGTATTATTGTGAGCTTTCCTGTCGTGGTTTTTCTTCTTCTTTTCTGTCAGTCGAGCCCCCTTGCATGCTGAAGACTGGAGGTAAGATGCCGAGGTTTCAAAGAGTGTCTTCCCTCTCCTTATTCTCCTTATATATTATTTTATTTGAA
>JABEVN020002736.1:0-20546 GCA_013146195.2 Codonopsis lanceolata
AAGCTGAGTGTATCAGAGAAACTCTGCAGTGGTAGCATTCTTTTGGTTTCTTTGAGAACTGTGTTTTCCTCCGTACTACAGTAACTGTACTTTATAAGCTCCTCTGAGTTGGGTGTTGAAAATGAGGATGGAATATCTACTATTTTCTATCTCCAGAAAATATTCCTAGTAAATTCTGCATCCTGATTCTGGTTATTACAAGTTCAATGCTTCTCATGTTTATATTTGCTTCTATTTTAAGCTTTTTATCTTACAATGTAATGACCTCTTTAGAACCTTGCCGTTTGTTGTAAGTCCAGTTTAACCCTCCCTTTCTTCTGCACTCTTCTTTGGTGGTGCACCAAGACTTCAATATCCTTCTGCAGTTAACTCTTTCCGTTTTTGGTTTTTCTCTTTTACAGGAAAGCCCAGAAGATGGTGGCTGGCATGATTTGGTAACAAAGGGTTTGATAGAGTATATTGACACGGAAGAAGAGGAAACTACTATGATTTCCATGACTATAAGTGTGAGTATCAAAGCGATTGTTTTGACTGAATGCCTGTGTCTGAGTTGGATATTATTATGCAAGCATTCTGTGTACAACTTGCTTAGAAATATGTTGTGATTGAATGAAGGATCTTGTAAGTGCAAGGCTCAATCTAGAGGTGGCTTACTTTGAGATTTATATGCATTGTGAAATTCATATGTCACTAATCTTGGGTGTGTGCACTTCAATTATACCATTTCCTGACCACAATCAAGTATGCCTCTTATCAACGAACTACTATGGAAGTGATTATTTATTTGTTCCTATTTATAACTTACCACTTTTCAATTGGGTAATGTTGATTGTGCTAATGAGTTGAGTAATCATTTGTATTTTGATGACTTGTATGTGTGAAACTTGCTTTTTGAAATTATGCAAACCAACAAGTCAATTCATTGGTAAATGTCACCACATTTGTGGGTGTTGCGTGAGTGAAGACCGACTTGTATGATTACTCAAAGGCGAAGAACCCCAGCTGTGTGTAGGAGAAGAAACCGAGAAGGAAAAATCAACAGGAAGATGAAAAGGAGCTGCAGAAACTATGTGCTGTCAGTTTGCATAGTCTGTAATTAAAATTCATTTTCTCACACCTCAAAGCTCGAAACGATGAACCGTTTTTTGTCCCATAAACTAGACTCGTATATCTTTCCAACCATATAGGGCACACCACCTAGTTCTCTCTCAATGAATGCAGTTTTTTGTTCAAAGACAGACCATGTGTTGGAATTTCAAAAACTGCATCACTGCTGGTGCTGCCATATGCTCTCATATGGACATTGATATGGTATTGTTTGATTACTTGTAAATAAATTTGAAAAGTATTACTATAAGAAGGTTAGCCTTTACCCATCAGTACTACTCTGCAATCCTTATAACATATAATATAAGCCAAAGGTAACTTACTTAGACATTAATTTAATAATTTCAATGAATGGTCATCCCCTCCTAGATTTAATTTTGTAACATCAGAACTTCTTCGGCAACACCAATCCATTGTATACCTTTTCATATTATATGTTATAAGGATTACAAATCTGTGGGTAAAGGCTTCTTTTATCTTATATATATATATATATATACCTTTTTAAGCTAGGCTACATGCTCATCTATGTCTATTATGGAAAATGAGGTGAACGTTGAGGTATGGTGGTTGGAAACTTGGAATAAGCCCGTGCTTGCTCTATTCTCTCATGGAGCAACGAAGTTGAAGGCTTGCCACATCTGTCCTTATATTATCTTTGGGTTTCAATGTGTTAGAAATATATATGTATTTCAAAGGACTTTGTCCCTTCTATGTCCCAGCATATGGACCCGTACTAATTTCTTATCCTAAAAGTGTTGCCTCGCGTAAAAACGTGTTTTTATATGCGGAGGCAGGTCCTTAGGATTATTTCTATAAACTTTTATCTTTTCTTTCCCTCTGGTTCCAGGATTTTGACAGCCGAGAACACGAACTGACCCCATTACAAGCTCGCCTCAACACACAACATCTTACATTGGTAAAGCATGTTTGGTGATTGCATTTCTTGTTCTTTCAGTTTTGCTCATACGGTACTTCACAGGGAGCACGAAAGATGATATGGGAAACAGAGAATTCAATGGTAGCAAGACAAAGGTCAATGTTGTGATGAATGCGGTTGTTCGTTTTGTGTCTGCAGCAGTAACAATCATCGTGGTTACGATTCCTGAGGGTTTGCCTTTGGCTGTCACTCTTACTCTTGCGTACTCAATGAAGCGAATGATGGCAGACCATGCCATGGTTCGGAAACTCTGCATGCGAGACTATGGGTTCTGCCACAACTATCTCATAGACAAAACAGGTACCCTTACTTTAAACGAGATGAAGGTAACTGAATTCTGGCTTGGCAAAGAGTTAGTAATCAAAGACAAAGTAGAAACAACAGTAGGTATTCCTGTTATTGAATTCCTACGAAAAAGCATACGACTAAATACAACTAGAAGCATTTACAGACAGCATTCTGCATCAATTCCTAAAAAAGTTAATTAATGACTCTAATGACTACTATCTCAGTGATGGTGCGAGTAAATCTGCTCAATTGTGGAATGAGCAGAGGAAGCAGATACTGCATTTGAATCAACAAAACAGGTCTTTAAAATGATCTACATGTCATTTTCAGTTAACTGTCAAGTCTGTTAATTAAAGTGATTATTACGAGTTCACTGAATTTTATGGTAGATAATGGTGTACAGTTGTTAGAGCTTAGTTATCGAATAAAAGTTTCTGAATTGAAAGCATTGAATGAAATACATTGTTTGTGCTGCAAATGCATTGAAAAGTTTCTGAATTCAAAGCTCTTTAGTTAAGATTGCAGTCCTAGAAATGGTGCAACAATAAAATGAAATGATCGCACCAATCTTGAAGTAAACTGAATGCTGAAATGCTGAAATGCTGAAATGAAGAGGATGGTGAATGGGAAGCCCCCAAGATTGACAACCCAAAGTGTGAGGCTGCTCCCGGTTGCGGTGAGTGGAAGAGGCCATTGAAGAGGAACTATGCCTACAAGGAAAATTCTATGAATCTGGTCATACTGATAAACAAGCAGGAGATGGATTCACTTGGCATGCTTTCCCTGCATAAGCGAAGTTGAAGTTCATGTCCAAAGAGACCTCATGCATAGCTTGCCGCACAACTGTACTCAAATTAACTATGTTCACATGTTTGAGTGCTTGTAGTTTCGATTTCACTTCTGATATGACAGGTAGTTTCAAGCTAATAACAACATCAAGCATGACTCATAGATTTAGCTCGACTGTCCTGATCATTCATCTAAAGTTAGATAGTTGAGCATCTATTTGTCAGGAGAAATGGCCTATTACATGACATACATACAGCTTACATTTGTAATATCTATTAGAATGTTTGCAATATCTATGAAGGCTGAGAATGTGGGGGCCTGTTCTTGTGTAGATAAGCCGACTCTTTCTAACACCAGTGGCGGATACTTATCTTCCAAGCCTCAATCTCATTTGTTCTAACAAACTCTGTAGTATATATCCTTCTTGTATTTTGAGAGGCAGCCAACACTAATATGACCCTTGTTGTCTGTTGATTTGTGTTTGATGCTTCATTACTGTCTTTAATTTCATTCTCTATGGAAATACCATATCTTACAGTTCTTGTTTTGTGCCTCGCATCACAGCAAATTATACTAGTGTAAAAACTGGGTATTCGGAGTAAGGAGGACCTTGTTCGAAAGCAATGGAAGATCCTCGCTCTGTCAATAGTCCCAGAAGGATTCTTAGCTTTTCTAGGAACAGGAGAGCTACTGTGTTCGTTGACTCGTTTCCAGATGTAGACGACAAGGCAAGTGGCGTTGGTGTTTCAGGAGATCATGGCCCAAAATCTTCTGAAGTATATGGTTTCGTAGGATCCATCTCAACTGTTGTTGTAGGTGTTCTTCATCTCTTTACGCTTACCCTTATTTATATAAGGCATCATTTATTTAATAACTGCATTTTTCTATCTTGAGTTCGCATATGCATTATGGAGGTGGAATAATTTTCTCACTCAGATGGTGATTATAAATCTTGAATGAACTTGGTGGTATCCATTTGCTTGAAGAGATGGACCTTTAGAAAGCAACAAAAAAGCCTGAATTGTAGTAAAAGATACTTTTGAAATATATGAACATAGACAAGTTAAAGCAATGGCAGATTGTTATGTCACTTTGAGTTTGAGACTTCAATGAGCTGCATCACTTATTTATCAAAAAAAAAAATGAGTTGCATCACTGCCGTCCATTTTAAAAAGTTTGTTCTGTTATGCTGTTTATGATTTGGGAGATTAGTTGTTTAAGGAAGGAGTCACTTTGAACTCCGACAAGGCTCCAGTTTGAAGACAGTTCTCTAGAACTGTCAGGGAACTCTCTTAAGCGAGTGGAGGTTAGTACTGACTGTCGTGTTCTGATTAGAGGACGTGGCAGCAGCAAAGATCCAGTCAAGGTAATCATGAGATCCTTTTTCAATGTTGCAGATTATGCTTCACTGCATTCTTAGTTATTGTTTTCTAGAGGTCTGTCATTTCTACATGAACCTGTTTGGGGAGTTCTTTTTTAAGAATTGATGCTACACTTGCCAAACTATGGATAGCATAGTAGTTGGATGGTATAATCACCAATAGTTGGGTACCATACAACTCTTCGGTGCTGTTTGTATTTCTTTATTTTATGCATAAGTAGCATTCTCCTTGTCAGGATGCATCAGTTGTAAGGTCTCCTCCTTTTCAGCCTTCAATTTTATGCTCTTGGAATTTATGCCTTGTAGCCGATGGAAAATACTAAAGACTCGAAACTTTACCACCTACAAAAAAAATATAAAAAAAAATCAATTCCTTAGCTTATACTTGATGCTATACATGTTTAATTAAATCATTGTGTTTAGTTGCTTAAACTAAGTATGATGGGGATTTTTTTTGTTCTTTAGTTGCCTTGTTCATAAAATGTCTCCACGGAAGACTTGTAGCTCCTATTGCCTTAAGCTTTTGTTCCAGGTTTACGGAATAAAGGAACCAAAAGTGATTAAGATATAATCTCGGTTTGATGTAATGGATATAATGGAATTTGATCTGGGCAATTAATGGATGTAAGAACCAGGATCTGGGCAACATTTTTTTAAAACGTTGTAAAATCAATTTTACAACGTTTTTATAAAAATGTTGTAGTATCCATTTCACGTTTTTTTTAAAGAACGTTGTAAAATCAATTTTACAGCGTTTAAAAAAAAAAGTTGTGAAATGGATGCCACAACTTTTTTATAAAAATGTTATAAAATTGATTTTACAACGTTTTTTTTATAAATGTTGTGAAATGGATACTACAACGTTTTTATAAAAATGTTGTAAAATCAATTTTACAACGTTTTTTATGAAACATTGTAAAATCATATTTACAACGTTTTTATAAAAATGTTGTAAAATCAATTTTACAACGTTTTAAAAATGAATTGTGGGAGGATAAACAATAACGTTTTTTTGCAACATTTTTAAAAACGTTGTGAAATAAAATGACCTATTACAATGTTGGCTGTGAAAACGTTTTTGAAAAACGTTGTAAAAGGTCTTTCGCAACGTTTTAAAAACGTTGTAAAAGCCCTTTTTTTGTTGTAGTGAATATTTATAAGTTAAGGACCATTGATAATTTTAAAAGCTGTTGTAGTAGTCTGAAAATTTAAAGAAGTAATTAGTAGATTTTAGCATTCTTTTCTAATAAAACGTATAGATTCATCAATTTGTTCTTCATTTTCTTTATCTTCTTGACATTATGACACATTTTCTTAACCCGTTACAGATTTGCTTAATAGTTTGATACTCACTAACAAATCCATCATTATAGTTACAATTTTCTATATACATCTAATAATGTTTTTTCTGAACATATATATTTAAGAAATAAAGAAATAAAATTATACTCCCTCCGTCCCTAAATTATTGTTCTCCTTTCCTTTTTCGTCCGTCTCGAAATAATTGTCCACTTTGAAACTTACCTTTTTAGAACATCACTTTTACCACTTTACCCTTACTTTTTCACTCTACTTTAATTATGGGCCATATATACATGGACATTAAAGGAAACTACACATTAAACCAATATAAATAATCAAGTCAATTACTTTTTCTTAAACTGTGCGCCGAGTCAACCAGACGATTATTTAGAGACGGAGGGAGTATTATTTTTTAGTTTCAAATATTTTTTTAGTTTCGAATAAAATTTTAGTCTCTTGAGTAAATGTATTTTTGTCATTTTAAAATATATTGGACGATATTTGTAGCGATAATGATAAGAGGGGGAAAATGATAACAAAATCAAAATATAAGACGAAATGAATATAATTCAATAATATATGACCTAACTTTAAAATTGGTACAAGTCAAGGGATCAAATTATTATATAATTATTCATGAAATTAATTAGCCTATGATAAATTTACATGTTCAACCTTAATTAATAGTGAGTGATTTATTATAGCTAGGGTTATTTTTGTCCACAGCCCTCCCCTCGACTGCAGGTTCAGAGGCAGTATCTTCCACCTTCACCACCACTCCCACCACCACCATCACCACCACCACCGTTGTCTAATCAACCCCCAGTAAGGGAACACCTTCCACCCCTCCTCTACTTCCAAAGAAAGTGGACCCGTCGATTGTCAATCTTGACGATCTATGCAGGAAGACTTAAGCCACTCCTTGCATCTATTACCTGCCACTGTCTGATGAACAAGTTGCAGCAAAGCTCAAGGCCCATGGAAAAACCATTAAGCAGTAGGGATTAGGCTGTTACTTAACCAAGTTGTGCTCTTCAATGGATAGCTTAGCTGAGTATGTAAGATAATGGTAAGAAAGTATCATATAATTGCTTCTTTGTAGGTCCGCAAGTGTTACTTGTAGGAAGGAACTATTTTAGCAAAGGTGGTGCAGGAGGAGCTGCTTCGTCGTTGGATTTCGGTATTCCTGGGGGATATTTTGGGTTGAGAATTATATGAAATTTGATTTTGAACCTTCTAAGTTGAGATTTCCTTTCGAGTCAAAGAAACCAACATTATCGTTGTCTATTTTTCTAGCAAGTTAGAGTTCCAACCTAGTTAAAGATAGCACCCATAATGATGAGTTATTCTCATTCATGTCTTACAAATTTGAACTGATTTTCTGTTCACATAGATCCGAGGATGTGTATGTACTTCTGGCACACTATATCATTGATCGTTTTCATCATCATTGTGCTAGAAGTCATTCTGTTATGTTGGCTCTAAACTGTAACTGTTCTGGTTTCTTGTGTTAAGAGTCCTGATGTCTGTCCTTGGCATTAGCATTATTGGATTTTTTTTTTGTCTTGAAAAAACTCTGTTAACAGTTTTGATGCCTGTCCTTGGCATCAGCATTATTGGATTTTTTTTGTCTTGAAAAAATTGTGTTAACAGTTTTGATACCTAGCATTGGCATCAGCATTATTGATTTTTTTTTGCCTTGAAAAAACAGTGTTAACAGTTCTGATGCCTAGCATTGACATCAGCATTATTACTTTTTTTTTTGTCTTGAAAAAGCTGTGTTAACAGTTCTGATGTCTAGCATTGGCATCAGCATTATTGGATTTTTTTTTGTCTTGAAAAAACAGTGTTAACAGTTCTGATACCTAGCATTGGCATTAGCATCATTAGATTTTTTTTTCTCTTGAAAAAAATGTGTTAACGGTTCTGATGCCTAGTATTGACATCAGCATTGTTGGATTATTTTTTTTTTCTTGAACAAAACTGTATTAATAGTTCTGATGCCTAGCATTGGCATCAACATTATTGATTTTTTTTTTGTCTTGAAAAAACTATGTTAACAGTTTTGATGCGACCCTAAGGGGTGGCTCCATGGTAAAGTTGAGACTTTATAAAATGTGAGGTCTCAGCTTTTATCCCTTCCCATGCACCCTTAAGGGAAATGTCTAAAAAAATAATTAAAAAAAAAACATTATTGGATTTTTTTTTTTCTTGACAGTCCGGATGAGATTTGTCTTCATTAATGACATTTCTGTCATTTGGCAACCAATTTGTAATTATATAAAATGTTCAAAAAATTGATGGACCTATATGAAAACATGTTTCTAAAATTGTACCAACTTGAAATTTGTCCTATTAATAAATTGGCACTCACTTGCCCATCAATTTAAGCTCGTCATCCATATGGGCTGCCTACACCAGCTTATTTGCCACCTCTAATTATAACCCTCTATTCATGGTTATATTATTCATCCCAAAAATAGTCGTGCTAAACTGGTGATATAAACTGTCCCAGAGATTTGGACAGACGAGGGACGAAAAACTAGTACTCTGAATAAATGAAGATACATGCTAAATTCCGGCCATAACTGTCCTGTCTAGACGATGCAGCATGTATGTCCTGCCTTAGCCTTAGTGTCATGTTCCTCGAGAAACGAATGTTAATTAAAGTTTGATTCAACAAAAATTGAGATCGAGTTGAGACGGAAATGGTTTTGACTCCTTGTATGCATACACACTATCTGGATTTCAGACAATTGAGCTTCAAGTTGTTAGCATTTGTATTTATACATTCTTGGTTTTGTGTAAAGTACCTGACTAGATCATACAGAAGTCCTGCTCTAACACATTAATGGAATGGACGATCACTTTGTTTCCCGAAAATTCCACGGCCAAATGTCGAAGAGAATACATCTATAAGGAGTGGGAATTGTAACGTCACGAATGAAGTGATGGGGAGACAGGACAAAGCAGCCAACGCAATGATTACCCATCTCTTTTCCTCGCCAAACACTAGGTAGACTGCGGTGCTGAAGGCTATGATCATCGATGTTATCGAGAGGAATAGGGTTAGTAGACCAAGTACTAACCTTTTTGGCAGGGCATGTAGAAAATCCTGCTCTGCATAACGAGCGGTCAGGATAGACAAGAACATTAACAAGGATGTCGTGGAAGTGAAGAGAGAGATTGCATCTGTGACGGCAAAAAGTACAAAGGTGGGAACGAAACTTTTGTCTTTGAAAATAGGGAGGCCAGTATCCCCATTGTTTCCACCTGGCACAGTAATTGCTGATGCAAAGACCATTGTGATGATGAGTGCTGCTGCAATTGTACACGAGTTTGTTGTATCTTTCATCCATTTTTCTCCTTCTATCACCAACTCTTTGTGATCTCTTGTGAATACCATTGCAGGTGTCTCTCTATTAGAGTTCATCATCTCAACACATATTGGATTTATCTTCTCCACTTCCTATAAGACAATATGTATGCATAGCTCTTAAGTTCATAGTCATAAAAATGAAGAAAATTTGAAGTATGAGGCTGGTATGTAAGCTAATAGTATTACCTTAAACCATTGTAACTCTCTTTGCATTTGTAATGCTGCACCAGAAACAAGATTGAGTTTATATGAAGGAGCCAACTGTCCAGCTAAGTGCAAGATGTTATTCCCAATGTCGTCTGTAAGCCCTGTAATATATTGTTGGTATCCGTTCATCTGATATACTAGGTTAAATACTTTTTCGCAACGATTTATAACTGCTAATTGAGTTATATAATGGCGTCTATTGTTATAAGACCAAAATGCAACGGGAAGTATATCCACGATCCCTTCAACAACCTCAACGATGCCCAAGCTTGCTGCCTTAGTGACTGGTTCATAGGTGCGATTAGCGTATGCTCTCTGATCATTTAATGATCTTATACCTTCGCACAAGCATTTAACCAGTTGCACCGCTTGATGATGAGCCAATTTCTTTTCACCAAGCTTTTTGATTGTTGGCACTACAAAAAGAAATATGTGGGTTGCAAATTAAAATTACAGAACTCTCAATTTCTACACTCTTTTCTCAAAAATATATTTTTTGTGACTCACCCAATAATCCTAAGACATCCCAAAGCATGACATGCAATCTCTCCCGAACTGTACAAAAGAAATATATTCCTAGTGGAGTTAATTTATGTAAGATATATTTCTCGATGTACGATCAACATGAAAGTGTTTAGATAAATCAAAGATGAATGATTACACCTCCCAGCGATTGCACCCTCTTATGCAGCGCTTTGGAGTCAGTAGTTGGGTGCTCAATGTCGAGGTCACCACCTTTTGGCCTGTCAAAAATGTTGTCGAACTTCACAGGGATACCTTCAAGAAAAGAAAAACAAAAATGAGAAAGAAGACAACTCAATTCTAGCACACTTAATTTTACTCCACCTGTTAAAAACAAAATGATAATATCTGCAATTTTCAGAAACTTAATTGAATGTGCTGTGGAATGTGATTTTTCCAAAGAAACTAACATGAATAGATAAATCTTTGCAGGAAGTTAAGGCGATGTCCACTTTGGAAGGAAGAACTCTTTCCAGCTATCACGTTCAAAGGAGGAATGCACTTCTGGGTTGGTTCCAGCTTTGCCAAATGTGGGTAGCGTTTAATCAAATCCAATGCGATATCTGTAAAATACAGTAATCAAAATTGTATGTCAAGTGCTGAAGAGATTCAAAGACTTTATATTGGATTAGGGAACTTCTATTCCCAAAGTAATAACACTTTTTGCAATGCATGGCACACTGGATGTGTGCTTCCTTTTTTTCCTTTCTTTTTCTCGAGCACGACACCTAGCAATTTTCTGGACATTTCAATCCACAAAGAGTGCTTGAACAACACGACATAGTGTCCCCTAATCAATCTAAAGACACACGTAACGTTAGGCACCTAACAACTATAGATTAACTTGTCCAAAATTGTTAGCTCAATCTAAAGGATCATGGATAATAGGCCATTATCCATGGCATGGATAATGGCCTATTATCCATTGATCCAAAACACCCATTTTGCCACCCCTATTCTCTAGCCTTTCTCATGGACTTTTTCTTTCTTCTCCCTGTCGGTCCCTTAATTCTTCTGGGTGTCTACTAATTAATTTTTTCTGTCCTCTCTCAATACAATGCACTCTCTTTCTTGCCATTATTTTGCCAAAAGCTTTGTTCAACAATCGCCATGATAACAAGATAAGATTTGCTACTACTAAACTAAATTGATAGTAATGTAAGTTATCATAGAGTTAATCCTTAACTTTTGTGTGATTATGAATAGGAAAAGTACGTATGAAAGTTGATCAACTCACCGAAATATCCGCCACCAATTGCAAGAGCCAAAATATCAACACCGCTTGTCCCGCAAAATCGCATCACCCGACACTACGTAAATAAGAAAATGTATCCCAATGTCCCGCATTCGCAACAACTTGAAGTGGCGATCTCCTCTATTATTACTAATATAGAGCAATGATGGATTCTTTTCAACCAAGATCTTTGCAGCCTCAGTGTTTCCAACGATTGAGGCAACACTCAAGGGTGTTTCATCCAAGCTCTTTTTTATGACCAATGCCTCCTTTGGCAAACGTTCCACTAGCTTCTTGACAAAATGAATAGCCTTCCGCAATCGCCACGTGAGAAGTGTCTTGGTTTCCCGAGATGATGGTCGTTGATGGCATTGTCTTTGTCCAAGAATGTTTTAGCCGCCTCCCGCCACCCACAAGTCCAAATTTGTACAATGGCGTGTACTAACATCATTCTCGCTTTTAGGGCAACCGCAGCAGGGGGTCTTCACCAATCGATCACAACATAAATATTAAAATACAATACTACTATTTAAGAATTATAAATGATTTACTCCTACATAATTATATGGGTTAATGGCAAATCTGATCATTAAACTTACCTTAAGTAGCCCACTCTATACCATTCAACTGTGAAAATAAGCAAAAAACAATTAAACTATTCATAAGGTGGAAAAAAAATTAACAGTTTTGTCAATTCTCCATTGAAAGATTAATGGAAGTGATGACGTTTATGTACATAGACAAAAATTAGCCAACATGGCTGAGCAGTTTGTCTCATCAATCAAAAACTCGTCGAACCAGTCAAACTCACAGACGTTTCTATATACTCAACATCATACCAC
Source organism: Codonopsis lanceolata (assembly GCA_013146195.2). Lineage (NCBI taxonomy): Eukaryota > Viridiplantae > Streptophyta > Magnoliopsida > Asterales > Campanulaceae > Codonopsis > Codonopsis lanceolata. The sequence goes on from JABEVN020002736.1 coordinate 11,992, forward strand.
ATACATCCACGTAGCAATACCAAACGCTATGAATGAATTCCCTAGAATCAGTTCTCGAAATCGATTTTATTTCCGTGTACAAATCAGACCTTAGTAAAACTCTGAACATGTATGTGCGGAAATTATTTCAAACCAACGCAAACAGATAAATAAAAAATAAGCTAACGGTAGAGTTTTTCTTGGAGGGAGGGAGGGAAGGAGTTGTACTTACCTCCCTCAATGGTAGGAGTAGCTATTCCCTGTCGATCTGCAGCATTGAAAGTTTGTTCAAGTTTGATCATAACCTCTTTTGACGTACTCAAGTTTGCCACAAGAGGAAGGACATCTTCACTAATGCAACCTAAGATCCCTTCTCGAATACGCCGGGTCCTGCCTCTCCAAAGCTTGTTTTCCTCACTGTCATCATTTGGATTTGGGACGAGACCATCAATGAAACCAAACAATTGTTGGCTATAAAGGTTTGACAATATCTGCTCCTTCCACTGATAGTAGTTGGTTGTAGTAAGCTTTATAAAATTGTTGCCCTGCTGCTCTGCCATTATTGGTGTTGCTTCAGCTATTATATTGTTTTCTGAATGGAACATTAAGATGAACATCAGCTTTCAAAGATTATGCTACTTAAAACAACCGTCCCAAATCAAGGAACTATATCTAAATCAACTTTTCTCGATTCCGCTTTTCAACCATTCAAGAAGCTAATTTTTATTATGTCCAAAACTAAACAAAAGTATTATGTGAACACATTCAAGTTAACTCTGTTTGGTGTGAGACATCACAGAGTGGAAAGAGAAGTTCGTACTCAAGCGATGTTTTGGGCATGACTTCATCACTATAGGTGTCATTTGGATTGTTTGTGGTCGAATTGGTGTTTTTATATTCAAGGGGGCATGGGAAGGGTTGAATTGGTGTTCCGATTAAATGATCCTATCAATATTTGCATGTACAAGCACTAGATTAAATCATCCTTTCATGTCCAAACTTTTTTAAATTATTACTCTAGTTGAGAAATCAAATCTCATTAGATGCTGGTCTATTGCACGGTTGACCCGAGTGGGTACGGGTTTTGGCAAGAGGAAGAATACCTCACACTAGTCTCTCTCTCTCTCTTTTTCTGAGATATATATATAGAGAGAGAGAGACCCACACACACACAGAGTAGACTATGTTCACTACAATCTTAACTTACCTTAATTAAAAAACTTAACATACCTTGAGAATTTGGACCAAATGTAGAAACTAACTTTGTCCAAACAGATCTGGCAGTTTCTAAGCCCACCACAGTAGCAAGAACATGTTCTTGGAGTGAAGCCAAGATCCAACTTTTGACTAGCCTGTCAGATCTCTTCCAGAGTCGATATTCTTCGTTAGCCACCACCACATTGCTTGTTATCTGTCCAATCATTTCGGCGGTGAGAGGATTGTGCCATCAATAAAACCAACCAGCTCTTGACTCTCAACAAGACACAGCATCTGTGTTTCCCATAGAGTGTAGTCAAAATTACCACAGAGCTTCACCGTAACAAAGCTAGCTGGATTGAGGGTTGAAGGGTATGGATATCGCCATTCAGATGATGATGAAGCCATGCTTATGCAAATCAATGAATTATATGACCAAGCTAGTTTTCAAATATATATACTACTGTCCATATCTGCAAGGTGTTTCCATTTGATTGATTTCTGTCAATGAATGATAGAGTGTTCAGTTGACTTTCATTGATGAACCCACGTTTTTAGCAACCGTCTTAGCCGAAAGACCGTGTTATTAATTTTACCGATCTGAGCAAGGCCGGCCCAAGTGTGAAGCAAGGAATCAAAAATCTTTAGGCCTCTAAAAAAAAATTATTATCTTTTTTTTTAAAAATATATTAAGTGACTTCTAGTTTTTCTCATTAGGTTACTTAATGAGAAATTAATATCACTAGATAATAAAAATGGGTGACACTAAACGTCGCACCCCATTTACTAAACGTCGCACCATTTTAACTGAGCATATTACAATTATACCCTTACTCCCCTTAAAACAAAATCACCCTCTATTTTTCATGTGTATTCCAAACACCCCCTCTCACACCATCGTTCCTCTCAAGTCACGCCTTCATTCCTCTCACGTCTCAAGACAGAAGAAGCGACCGCAATTTTTCTCCCACCGCACAGTGGCCGATTCTCAAGGCCGAACAAGGTGCAGGTTTATTGTTTCAAGTCGCTAGGATATTTGGACTTGTACTCGTGTAAGTCTCAAACCCTAGTCGACTCCAACTTCGATTTCTCTCGCAGCCGGCAATAAAGTTGGGTCGAGGATTTTTTGTTCAAGTCGCTAGGGTATTTGGACTTGCAACAGTCTAAGTCCCAAACCCCAATCGACTCTATACATGTTTACTCCATTCATCCTAGCGACTTAGTTGTTTTTTTGAAGAATGAGTTGTTGAGCTGCAATTTAGGTTCTTCGATTGGAATACTAGATGTCACCATACATACAAATTCAATTGAATTCTTCGGGATTCCATGCAATAGAATTTTGGTTTAATAGCTTGAGTGTAGTGCATTATGATGTGGTTTTCCTTCGAAATGTGCTTCTCTTTGATGTTGTGTTGATTTTTTGTATTTTATCCATTGCCATAACTTTCAGTTGGATGATTTTTTGAGTGTGTAGCTCCTATTTCAAGCTTGGTAAACTCCACTTACCCATTATAAATCACCAGTACTACCAAACAAGAATTAGAATTTTTAAATCTCTCTAATAAAAAAAACATTGAAGCTTAAGAAGTTATTTGATGTCAAATAAGGTTCTACTAACCATCCGTAGCCAAAGATCTTGAAATTAATATACTCATCCGTAGCAAAACTTTGTGTTGGAACCAAAAATTCTTCTAGAATTTTGATCGGGTAATGAAAAAGATCTTGAAATTAATATACTCAATTCATCACTGAAACTGACTTTGAATTAGTGTCCCTTATCTGCTTTTTTTCCTTGATTCCATGTTGTGCTCTTTTGTTTCCCTCGTTGAACCAAACTTCTTGATGTCAATGTCTTTGACAACCTCTCCAGCGACGGTACCTTCATGTAATTCAACCATGATATTTGTATTTAAGTTAACCTTGGTCTGCTCTAAAACGTGGGCAAGTTTTCTGAGCAGGTTCTAGGCGTGTGTGTGCTGGAATTAATAGGTTGTTGGGCAGTCCAAGGCCTGCTTTAATTAGGCGTGTAATAGGGTTTGTTAAGGGGAGTTTGGTTGGTAATTAGTTAGCTATTTTGGTAAGGAAAAATCCTGTTCAAAACAAACCGCTTTGGGGTTGTAGTTGTTGGCGGGTTGGAGCAGTTCTTAAGGTATAAAAGCGATCAAATTGAGCTAGGGGTTTGGGTAGTAATTTGCAAAGAAAACTTCAGAACTTTGAGCAGATTGTAGGAGGGTTTGTGGCGGGTTTGAGGCTGTTTTGGAGAGTTTTGAATTCACGTATTCCAAGTATTGAATTCAGTTGGTCAGGTCGATCTACATCGTCAAGAACAACAAGAACTCTTCTATAGCTCATGGTATCTTTAATCTTTACAATTCCTTCATCAATATTTCGTATCTTTTTCGGTTTCCTTTTTAGAATATCCAACATCAGTTGCATTTGCAAATTAGTTAAACCATTTGAGCAGTTCTTAAGGTATAAAAACTGATCAAATTGATCTAGGGGTTTGGGTAGTAATTTGCAAAGAAAACTTCAGAACTTTGAGCAGATTGTAGGAGGGTTTGTGGCGGGTTTGAGGCTGTTTTGGAGAGTTTTGAATTCACGTATTTCAAGTATTAAATGTTTGTTATAAATGTTTGTTATAAATGTTTCTTCAAACCCATTAATGTATTTTAATTAGTTATAAATGTTTGTTTTATCAGTTTATCTTATTTATCAGTTACTAATTATTTTTGTTTGAATGCTAGATGTCAGGCGTAGGCAGAGGCAATGGTGATGGTCGAATACGTGTACGGTTAGGAAAACGATTGGTTGTTCAAGAAGATCGTCCTAGCAGAGTAGCCGATAGACGCGTGACAGCATCGTCACGACGGAGAGTTACAGAGCAACATGTCACCCCTCCACAGTCTCCGGTCAGCACTGATCATGTGGAGACTCCATTTGCGCCCAAGATTCATACTCCACCTGTTCAGTCAGGTCCTTCGCCAATGTCGAAGATGATGCGGTAGAGGATGAACTGATGATGGGGGGGCCTATGTTTCAGTCGGGTGCCTCGGGTGTTAGCGAGATGGTTGGTTCCAGCACGATGACTGGGCATGGGAAGGGTCTTATGAGTGCTCCTATATTTAGGTCACTGCAGCAGCAATTTGATCAGCAGACACCCGAGCATGAGGAGGACGAGGAGGAGGAAGAGAGGGAACCTGAGCCCGAGTTGGATATCGGTAGAGGTCGAGCACACCGAGGAGGTCGAGCACGAAGTAGGGTAGGAGGTCGAGGTAGAGTAGAGGTCCCGGTTGTGGTAGACGAGGTGGGGAGGGTGGTGTTGGTGACGATGATGGTTGGAGGTTGACCCATTCACTTCCAGGAGGGCCTACTATCCCTGATGTGTTGACCGGATTTCTTGGCCATGTTGCACACGCGATATGGAATGGCGAGGTAATAATTAATTATTTTCTTTAGATGATAACATTTTATTAAGTTCATTTCTTTTCATGTTGTTAATAGTGTTGTAGGATTGATGATATTTTGTTATGTTCAACAGGAGAGGGATGTGCTGGCTTGTCATGGCTCCGTCGATCGCCTATCATCTTGGGTCATATCGGATCCCCTTACTACTGAGCTCATAGGTAAAACGGGTTTATGTCATTTGAAGGACCGCATGTTTCAAAGACTTTGAACATGCCACTCATATCTGCATTTGTTGAGCGATGGCAACCGGAAACGAACAGCTTCCATTTACCATTTGGAGAGATGACACTCACACTACATGATGTGCACTACATACTAGATCTCCCTGTGCAAGGGAGACCTGTTATCTCTGATACCAATATAACGTCCGTCAAGAATACACTTGGGAACATCCTACGGATGGCTTCGTGTGAGATTGAAGCTGAGGTGAAGTCGGCCGGGGTTAAATTCAAGGTCGTGTATGAACGTCTTTCTCCCCCAGAGATACGTGCTGATACGAGAGCGATTGGGTATTTATTTTGGTTATTGGGGGCAACCATCTTCATGGACAAGACATCCAATAGAATTAATGTGCACACGATCATGTTCTTGACGCATTTAGCTAATGTGCCCAATTATGCTTGGGGTGCAGCTACACTAGCTTATTTATACCGTCAGCTCGGTGTAGCATCCAGAGCTGATACAGCACAAATTGCCGGGTGCATGACTCTGTTACAGGTATTTATATTTCCTTATATATCTATTTCTGCATTTTATGATTATTTTATTTTAGGGATTGAAGATTACTTTTTCATTAAGCTTCAGATTTTGAGTTATGCTTTCAAATTGAAATTCACTTAAATTGATGCATATCTGTAATTTACAAGTTTATCTTTTGAGGTTTTATTATATTGAACTAAATCTTTTGTGATATAGTCTATAAGTCTTGTTGGAGGCTGACATAATTCATATTTGAGAATTTTGATGTACTGATTTATCATTCATAAATAATAAAGTAAAACCTAACTACTATTATTTGTATAAGATTGTCATCTAATTATTATTTGTTATAATTACATTTTATTTACATTATATTATGTAGGCTTGGATTTATGAATATTTTCCAGACTTCGCACGAGTAGAAGATCATGGGCCCAGATGGTCAACGTGAACGAATTGCATATGTCGCCGACTGGTAATTTAATTTTATTTTTCATATATGTTTAGTAACATTTGTTCTTATTATATTAAATACATGAATGATATGGGAATTTTGGGAGGACTCATCGATATTTTCTGTATCATTCATTGCAGAGTCAATATGCATCGCCGCTGACGTGATCCGATTCTTAGATACTATTCATACGCAATTTGTTGTTGCTAATTTTGGTGTTATTCACTATTCCACCAATGGTGTGTTTTATTATACATCGATACAAGCTATAGCTAATTATTCGACTCAAGTAAGCCATCAACTATTTGGTTGGAAGTGTGATGTGCATCTAAAGATTGGAAGCACTAGGAAAACATTAAATTTTTTTAGATTGCTTAGCTATAATTTTTCAAAGATTGGAAGCACTAGGAAAACATTAAATTTTAGTGATATTTTTCTTCATGATATTATGCATATCACATTAGGTTGTTGCCCTACCAATGTGAAATAAGGTATCAGTCCTGCTGTTTGCTTGCTCAATGATTCTTTGTTTCTTTTCCACACTAGGAATGTCATTTGTTGCTGCTATCAACATTTCTCATTTAGTATTAGCATTTTTCTCATTTAGTATCAGCATCAACATTTCTCAGTTCATTTTCCATTGAATGTTTTCAGTTTAAAATTATTGTTGCGTTCTTAATTTTCAGATTGTAAGTCATTATCCATCTAGGTTGACTAACAGTTGGAATAGCTCATTGAAAACAAGCTGTTGAAGGAATGAGAGATTTTGCAGGGGAACCTAAAAAGATTTTAGATACTTTGTTGAATGGAAGATTTTAAATTTAAGGGAAGACAACCTACCAGAATGGCTGCATTTTATGCTGGTTTTCCTGGTATGTTTTGCATTACGAATGCTGTAGTTCTTGTTTAGCTCTGAAATTCTTAACATTTGGCTCATTTGTTCGTAAACGTGCCAATTAGAACTCAACGTGCAATGTTCTTCTGGTCTCCAAGCAGTTGCTGATGTAGCTGCAGCTATTAAAGCTGGATTTTACAACATTGGTGAGGATGCTTGGTTCATTTTAATTTCTTTCTACTGAATATACAAACATAATGCATCAACCTCATTTGTGATTCTTCTAATAATGAACTTCGTATGTACAGGAATTGGTGCTGGTTTGGAATCTATGACTGTGAATCCAATGGCTTGGGAAGGATCCATCAATCCCAGGGTATAATCTCTCCCCCCCCCCTATATGCTACTTGTTTAGTTACATTGGGTTTTTGAAATTATCTGTGCATTGAGATTTTTGCATGCAACTATATCAGGTGAAGACAATGGCTCTAGCCCAAGATTGTCTTCTTCCCATGGGGGTGACATCAGAAAATGTTGCAGAACGTTTTAGTGTTACAAGGCAAGAACAAGATCAGGCTGCAGTAAGTTGAATGGGTCTGTCATTTCGTGATTATGCCTTTGTATTATTAATTCTCTTGAATTGTATTGGTAGATTGATTCACATAGAAAGGCTGCTGCGGCAACCGCATCTGGTAAATTTAAGGATGAGATAATAACTGTGAAGACTAAGGTGAGTACAATTGTTTTTGGCCTACAGTGCAGTAACTGTTGTTTTATATTTTATCTTGGGTACAATTCTAAAGCGTGTTTCTTTGTGAAAGATCTTTGACCCAAAAACTGGAGATGAAACTCCTGTCACAATATCAGTTGATGATGGGATTCGGCCAGGGACCTAAAAACTTGGATAAATTGATATGAGACTGAGACTGACCGGCACTAGCAGTAGCACCATTTGTATTTCTATTAACCTTAACTGTTTTGCTACTTGGGGATCATCGATTACTCAGCAATCGTTCTGTGGGTTTTGGAAACTGCAGAGCTTGCAGCAGCTACATTATCTGCCAGTTCAGCAACTGCTTCTGGACTAGGTGTGGGTGCAGCTGGAGCACTTGGAGCTCTAGCCTATTGTTATCTGTAAATTGTCTTTGAGTTTACTAACTCATCTTGCCTCTTCAGGAACTTCTAGCCAAGTGAGTGATGGAGCTGCAGCTGTACTCCTCATGAAGAGAAGTGTCGCAATGCAGAAAGGATTGCCAATTCTTGGTGTATTTAGGTATGTAACTTTCTGGTTATGTCTTAGTTTCACCGGTGCTCTTCTTATTAGAAATTTGTTCACTGTTGTAGTATGTTGTGGCTCTGAAGTTCCCATTTCTTTTGAATATCATATACTTGGATGCTTCATTCAAATGCTTGCAAATAGTCCTCCACGTTTGTCAAGGACTATGCCAAGTGGCTTGACAACTATCTATGCATTCATGTGTTTCATAGTTATCGCTTATAGCGTAAGTTTGTGGTAATGTAGCATATAAGTTTCCTTTTGCTCACCAAGTATTTATGTATATGAACTCATTTGTTTTTCTGGGAAGTTGCATCAAAATTAGGCTCAAAATTAGGCTCATTCATGTGTTTCACAGGTCCGTTTGGAAAATAAAGCTGTGATGCATAATGGTATTCACGTTTCTCACTTCGCCTTTCTTATTTCACTTGTCTTCATCTCTTTATTTGCAAAGTACCTGAGTCCCTTGACCACTTGTTTTCCCTTCATCACGTTCACCACAGAATGGTTTCAATCTTTTGACAAAGATTAGCGAATTTACTTCAATAATTTCCCATGTCTTTTCATTCATCCTTGACCCCAAAACTATACTCATTTTGCCATTTAGGTATTCCCATGCGCATTCAAAGACTCTGCTGAATATATTTCAA
>JABEVN020002737.1:0-20544 GCA_013146195.2 Codonopsis lanceolata
AACCATCGATGCGAGCTTCCAATCTCACGTTCCTCGAGAAGGTCAAGTCGATTGCAGGCGACCTCGTTGTCTTGCTTTCGTTATAATGGGCCACTCATGTGGGAAAGGTTTGTTGATTCGACCTCGATCCGTGCGTGAGAGCAAAGGTGTTTCCTGTTGATCCCCTTCGGTCGTTCTAATCGACCATAAAGCGGCGGTAACTTCGTGCGCCCATTTTCTGCTTTCGATCATCAAATTCGTTTGAGGCGTGCGGAGATTTGTTTGCCCGTTGCCTTGTGGATGGCGTGAGGTGCGATGTAACATACTGGCTGTTACATTAGAGTAAATTTGTCGAGAATTGTGTGCCATGATCGAAACAATGGCTCTGGGTAACCCAGCGACACGGATGTGGTCATGCGAAGTTGATGATGTTGTTTTCGATGATGGTCGCCAATGGTTTTGCTTCAATCCATTTGGTGAAGTAGTCGATTGCCACCTTTGCATATTTGAATTGAGATCGCTAGAGGAAAAGGGCCATTATGTCGATTCCCCACATGTCGAATGGCCATGCGCGCACGGCGGGGTTACGCTTTCGGTGGATGGCGATCTAGGTATATCCATGAAGCCTCGACATTTGTCACATTTACGCACGTATAAAGGCTGCATCTTTCCTTAACGTGATCAATAGTAACTGCAAATAAAATTTTTACGTGCCAAGGTCGGGTGCCCACGGATGACCGCCACATTCTCCTTGATGGACCTCGTATAGAAGCTCTTGGGTCATTTACGGTCGAACACAACGAAGCATCGGCCTTACCAGCCGCTTTATGCGGCACTCCTCAGACCACAGAGTATCGACATACTTGGTTCGGGACAACTCTTGCTCGGTTTTTGTCTTCTGGTAATATACCCTGCTCGATGAAATCTTTATACTCGTCGATCCAGCATCTGCTCGCTTTCGGCTCGATATCCATTATTCGGTCCTTTTCAATCGAAGGTGTTTCGAGATGATCAATCATCACTTCGGCCTTAACACGGATATTTAGGTCCTCTGCTATCTTGGAAAGGTAGTGCGCTCGCATGTTATGCGCTCGATCAATCGGCGATCTCCCGAACTTGAAGCTTCTTCAAAATTTCTTTGACTAACTTCGCGATACTTGACCAATGTAGGATTATGGACCGCATACTCCCCTGTACTTGGTTCCGCGACTAATTGTGAATCAGAGTATCTCTTGTGCGAATCAATATCCATGTCTAGCGCGAGCTCTAATCCGGCAATCATGGCCTCGTACTTCGGCTTGATTGTTGGAGGCGGAAAATTGAATCTAAGAGCCATCTCGAACTTCGTCGGCTGATCGGTGTGACCCGATAAGAATGCTGCTCCATTGCCCGTTTTACTCGCAGCGCCATCCACGAATAATTCCCAACAGTGGGCTGGTTTGATCTTAATCGTTTTTTCTGTTCGGCGAGGCGAGTTGTGCTCGGGACGAAGCTTCTTCCTCATGGTTGGAAAAGCTCGTTTCTACCAAAAAGTTCGGCCAATGCACATTGCCTTGATTGCCTTTCGTGGTTGATAGTCGATGTGAAATTACCGTGAGCTCGATGGACCAACCAAGCATTCTTCTGAAAAATCGGGCTTGTGCAAAATTTTTCGTAATGGTGAGTCGGTGTATACAATTATCACGTGTGCGAGAAAAGTAGGCTCGTAATTTCCGGCGACAATAACAAGAGTAGGCCAACTTTTCTATATTAAAATATCGGCTCTCTACAGGTGTGAGAGCTTTTGACACGTAATACACAGGTTTTTGGACATTTGACTCCTCCCTAACCAAAACGGCGGCCACGGCATGCGTGGCTGCCAGTACAATATAGGTTTTCTCCCATTTTGGTTTGCTCATTAAGGGTGGTTCACGAGATACTTCTTAAGTTGCTTGAGCGCCTACTGCACATTCTTCCATTCCACTCAAAATTCTTGTTTCCCAGGAGGACTTTGAAGAAGGGTAAACATCGTTCGGTGGCGAGAAATAAACGACAGGCGATGGCGGTTCGTTCAGCGTTGGGCGTCTTTAATACATCAGGCAGGCGACTTCATGTCGAGTAGAGCTTGAATCTTCTCGGGTTAGCTTCTATCCCCTACGGTTGACCATGAACCCCAAAATTTCCCGGCCGGCAGCGCGCTGCTTTCGGGTTCGACTTCATGTTGTTCTTTCCGGGTTGGTAAAAGTTTCCTCAAGTCTTTCTTTGTGGTCTCTCCCCACTTGTCTTGATGACCATGTCATCAATGTATGCTTCCATGTTTCGGCCAATTTGTTGGCCAAAACTTTGTTGACCATGGCGATAAGTGGCCCCGGCGTTTTCAACCCGAAGGGCATCATTTTACTGAGTAGAGACCGCGGTACCATTTGCTCGAAATGCGGTGGTCAAAGCCTTGTCTGCTGCTCATTTTCACTTGGTGGTATCTGAATATGCATCAAGAAGCGAGCATTCGAAATCCGGCAATGGCATCAACCGACCTATCAATGCGAGGAAGAGGGGTAGCGTCTTTGGGGCAAGCCTTATTAAGATACGTGAAGTCCGCACATTCTCCATTTATCATTGCTCTTTTTAACCATCACCACGTTGGCAAGCCGGGATGGGTAATGAATTTCTTCAATGATATACGCTGCGCTTCGGTAGCGACTTCTCTACTGCCTCCTTCTTTATAGCCTCATTTTTACGTGGAGAATTGGCGAGGTCATTTGTTGAATTGAGTAATCGATCTTTGGGTCCACACTTGCCGAGCGATGAAGAGCTACCTCTTCCTTATGCCCCTCGTATCTTCCACCTTTGTCGAGCAAACACATCAAGGCTTGACTTTAATTGTTCGATCAACCTTGTCTAAACTCCTCGGAAAGTCTTGTCCCAATTTTGATTTTACGCTGCGGAAAAACGGATTGATGACAATTTCCTCGAGCTCATCTTCGGCCAGGAATTACGGCTCTCGCGGACTGTGATGCGGTGTCCATTTCAATTTTTAAATCGCCTTTTGCCCTCTTTTTTCTGGCGGGCTTTGATGTTTCCTCGGCGACCTCTCTCCTTGTCCTTGGGGTGATCAACCTCCATCTTTTCGGTCGCGAGCATGAAACTCTCCTTGAAATGCAGCTATCTTGTCCGAGCTTTGCACGGAACAACGATTTCTTCATTGGGGATGGAGAGTGCGATTTTACTACGCTCTTTTCTATTACGTTCTTTCAGGGACAAATTCCCACATTGCTCGGGGTTGACTATGAAGGATGCCAATGCCGATTAATGCATGTCTATGTAAAACTTTGCTCGGGTGAGGAACCGAGGCTACCATGCAGGCGAGCCATGGAGGATGCCCATGATGGCATTATATGGAGATTTCAGGTCGATCACGAGGAAAGTTATGACTTCTAGCCTCGTATGTTCCCCATCGCCTACGTAAACTTCCGTCAACTGCCCTTGACCCGAGCTTTATGATTTGTAAAACCTTCCGAGTTCCCAAGTAAGGTTTTAATCGGGCATCGGTGAGACCAATCTCCTTAAAACAAGCGTAGTAAAGCATGTCGGCATGCTCCCGTATCTACGAGCACTCGGTGCACTGCCATTGTTAATCAAAGCCGGACACAACCAAAGGCATTCGGACGCCAGAGGTTGTGCTTGCCAGCGAGTGAACCTGGATGGTGCGCTCGCCAAATCGAGTTCTTGGTGGCATATTCATCACTTTTGAGGTGAATAAATATGCTTTCCCAATTGAGTCGAGCTTCTTCCTCAAGAATAACATTCACCACCCGTTTATCCGGGGGCATTGCCTCTGTTTCAGCTTTCCCGGCGGGAGGATCACGGCGATTGCCACCATTGTTGTTCCCTTGCTTGAACCTATCAAGGCGTCCTTGATTAATCAAGCGTTGGATTTCTTTTTGAGGATGAAACATTCCTCGTGACATGCCCCACGTCGTTGTGGTAGGCACAAAATTTTGTGCTATCCTGTATTGCGTGTCAGGATTCATGGGATAGGGAGGGGAGATCATTCGTATTTGCATCATTATTTCCTCTCTTGAAGTGTTTAAGGAGTGAAATCTTGCCCACTGAATCGTTGAGTGGAATCGAAGTCTGTTAGTTCTCAGAAAATTATTGCTATTTCGAGCTAGGAGTTGCGGTTGGTGTCGAACTATTTTCAACCTTCTCTTTCCCTTTTCGCTTCGATGCGCCTCCCGTCGGTGAGCAGTTGTGCTCGAGCAAGCATCTCACCCAGTGGCGGTGGATGCATCACCAATTCTGCCGAGGCCCCCACCGCATATTGTTCAAAAACAAAGCGTAACCTCTCCTTCGGTCATGCCCGTGACTTGTTCGAGCACCTTAGTGAACCTTTCCACATAGCTATGGGAAGATTCATCAATTCATGAACCACTTTGCGAGGTCGAATCGACTTTTGGGAGAGCTCAGTAGAGCCAAATTATGCTAGGAACTTCTCCTCAAGTCTTTCCACGCAGTAATAGATCCTTTCGGAACGCATACTAACAACTGGGCTTTACCTGTATGGCCTGCAAATGCTTTCATTTTCAAAGCTTCATTACTAGTCACCAAGCCGACCTGAGCTTCAAATGATCGTAGCCAATCTCCTGCTCGGGTTTTTCAGTATTTATCAAAATTCGGAAAACGCTCCCCTGCTTTGGAGGTGTGTTTTCGATCCAGTCTGAATGGACTACCATCGAAGATCGAGGACCCATCGAGCGGCGACCCTTCCCACCCATCCATTCTAGCTTTGCATAATTGCCAAAACCTCGGCCATTGTCGAGGTTGAGTGGGTGGAATTACTACGGTAGCTATAGCGGAGGTGCCTCAACTTCTGCGTGCTCTGAGCGGGGACCCTTGGAGGTCTTGTTGTCTGTAGCGGCGATTCGCTCGCCTGTCGTGTTCGCGACGTGGTGAAGTTCATCGAGAACGATGAGAATAGCGGGATCGAGAATGATATGAACGCTCATGATCATCATTTCGACTTCGCCTGTTGGCTGGCTGTGACTCATCGACTATACTGTGCTCTCTGGCATGACGTTTATCCCGGCTTCGTCTCTCCTCATGGATTTCCATGGCATTAGCATCCTAGTTGTGGCTGCCACCGTTTTCTGCACGATTCCGGGCTGGAGCCTGATTGATGGCCAAAGGGGGCTTGTGCGGGGCATGGCCGCCGACACTAAGCACCCTTTCAGCCACGTGTGGAACACTAACTGCGGGCACAATTGGTATTAACTGTTCCTCTATGGGAGCGGTGGCGACAACGCTGCTAGTGTTGATTCGAATAAACATCTTGCTCGAGCATCGAGCTTGATTGCGAAGAGCTTGTGCCTCGAGCTTGTTCATTCAATGGGATAGGCTCGCCACCAATTAAGTCGGCGACTTCCCTACGTTGGTTCAACTCGATCCCGTAATTCAACTGAATTGGCCCTTTGCTGTTGTAACTGATTTCTTAAATCATGCTGAGGTGGATCAGTTGCGGGGACGAAACCAGCTTCGCCATTTGGTGCATGTTGTGCCGCCACGAGCACAGGCGCCAACACGTGATAGTCACGTGTATGACAGAGACCAAGAAAGAGATTACCCGAGCAGGATAGCCGCGAGATGATCATCATACATTCATCCCGAGCAGGAATTTCTCTATCACTCAGCGAGCAGGGAGCAAGGCTGCCCGAATGAGCTCGGTATTAATTTCGAGATAACCTCGCTGATCCTGAGATTTTAGCCATGATTCCTTCAGTTACGCGGTTAACCCGCATTTATGGTATTACAACCCTAAAATATCTCCGTGATCATAGCCTAACCCGGATCTTACTCCCAGAAAGGCTATATATACTTCATAAAATCTCATTTGAAAGGTACACACTATTCTATACACCGAAACCCTGTTATTTTGCTTTCAACTAAGCTCAATACTTACTCTCACACCTGAGGGGTTTCGCGAGGCCCTGCCTTGCATTCCATCTAAGGTGTTTTTCTTCTTTTGACAGGGTTTTAGGAGTTCTCACATTCAGTTAAGCCCAGATATCCTATAAACCGCAAGGACCGGCCCAAGACTAGATTGTGCAGCATCAGTTTCCAATTATTTTTTTATCATATGAATATTTAATTTATATTTATTAAAATTATACTACTTATTTTTTATATAATCAATATCAATTAATGACCATAAAAAAAATGAAAACCCAGTACAATAAAGTTCTTATATACAAAAAATATGTTATATATGTTTTTTTGAAAATTGTCCTTTATGAGATTTTAAAGCATATTATTCACGAGAATTAATGAAGTTTTATATATTTATAAATATGTAAGTATTTATACAAACATATATGTGTGTGTATATTTCTCCTATGAATTAAATAAATCATAAAAAACTAAAGTGAGATTTGATAGAAACTTTGATGGGTTAATTGTTTTTTTTTTACGTAATTTTTGTGGGGCCAAAATACGATTCACACCCGAAAATATCTACTTAAATCTCACATTGCACCCTAACCTATAAATTAAGTGTCTCACTTTCATACACAATTTTGTTATTTGACCCACTTTGTCCCCTCACGTCCATGTGAGTTAATAATATTAATAGAAAATGACAAGTGCATGTCACAAGAGGATTATTTTGGTTATTTGCTTGGGTGCAAAGTTCGATTTAGTTATAATTCTATCATGTAGTTAACCATTTGATATTTAAGATATGTTTGTAATAATAATTAAGGAATAATTGTTGCAATAATCCAAAAATAATTTTGTCTCATAATTAACTTTAAAGTTAAAAAAATGTCCCAAAAATAAATTTTAAATTTTATTTAAGGGCAAATTACACCATTAGTCCCTGAACATTAAGAAAATCCAATAGCAATCCCTTTACATCGCAAATTCATCGGAAGTCCACTAGCAATCCCTGAACTTTAGGGCGTACATTTGCGTTGTACAGGGACTGCTAGTGGACTTTCTTAAAGTTCAGAAACTAATGGTTTGATTTTCCATTTATCTAATTTCTTGTATCCCTCACTTTCTTCAGTCTCATAAGGGTCAGCTAACCACACACCAAGATGTACTCTCTACACCCCAAGTTAAAAAATTACAAAAATGTCATTGTGTAAAAATGACAAAAGACACTCTTCTACTAAATGCACCTTAATAATTTCTTCTACACCTTACTACTTAATTATAATAATGTCATTATATAAAATGTGAATCTATTTTACTTACACCTCAAATATTCTAATTACACCCTCACTAAATTGTATACATGTTGAATCTCTTCCCTTCATTTTCATTTTTCTTTACTTTCTCTCCTCTACCAAATTTCATACAAAAAATTTCTTTCAAACTCAAACCCTAAACATCACACTGTTGAAAAAATATCATACATGAAGCCTAAAGAAATTATGTGGACAAATAATATAAGTATTCCTTCCACTTTCCTCTATTAAAATTTCATTTTTTACCTATTTTTTTCGAAAATTTTGAACTGTTGTTCGTCTATTTGTGCGACTCTGGTGTGTTGCACATTCGTCCTGCTGTGCACCACATGTCTGCCGCACAATCCTTCTGTCGTGCACCACATGCCTGCCGCACACACTTCTTTCTGTGCATCAATCCATGGCCGAACACACTTCCTTTTGTGCACCAACCCAAGGCCGCACAACCCATTTTCAAATCTAACGTAATACAAAATCTGGGTCGAACACTAATACAAGATTTGGTGCTCTCTCACCCCTTCGAAGAATTCTCAACCAGCTCTTACACCATTAGTCTAATTTGGGTTTATGTTTAATTTTTATTTTCTATGCTATGGAATCACATGTTTGCTGTTCACCAAATGTTTATGTTTATATTTAATTTTATTTTCTACGCTATGCAATCACATTCCTCCTACTGTGCCCCAAATGTTTAATATTTTCGAAATAACGCGTTTGTTGGGTTGGTGAAATTGATTGGGTGTTAATTTGGTGGATGAAGGTTGGTTGATGAATTAAATGAGCGGGGGTGTAGATAGAATTGGGGTGTAGAATAGGATGAGAGAGGTAGGAAATTTAAAAGTGTAAAATAGGAAGTTAGAGTGGGGTGTCAAAACTAAAGTTAGAAAATTGGTTAAATAAGTGGACTGTAGATAGAATTAGGGTATATAGAGTAGATGTTGGTGTGTGGTTAGCCTAGCCCGTCTCATAATTCATAGACTTACCACCACCATCACTAGTTCTATCGCCTCAAATTTCACCACTAACCCGGAAATCAACTTTTATTTCATTTTATTAATTTCTATTTCTTGTTCATTACTCCTTTCTTCAAACTAGACCATATGCAAAACTCATCATTTGTAAACCCAACACCACCATAACCTTAAATTTCACTATTTGCAAACTCAATTTTTTTATTATTTTTATTTTTTTTAATCGTAAAATTTAAAGGTTTAAACCCAAACCCATATGAATATTTGAAATTTTTGAGATCTAATAATGTTATATTTCATCTAAACCACAACTTTCATCCCTACAATTGCCACCACCACCGCCCCTAATTACCACAACCATTATCCATGAAATCACTATCACCACCACCAAGAAATGCTTTCACCTCAGCTTTGCTCAAATCGTAAAATTAAATCTCTTTAGCTTTTGTTCAATCTCACTTCTTTCTTCGAATGTTTCTCTATCTTCTTAGTCGCTTATTTCCTCCTTCATTGTCAAATCACTTAGTAAAGAGAGAATGTAATTTTTGGATGGGACTACTTGAAAGGATGTTAGTACGTGACAATCTCTTTAATCGACAAATCAAATGAGAGCTGCAGTAGAAGAAAAGCAAGTTTATAGTCATGGGAGGGGAATGAAGAGATTCTATCATCTAAATTTTTTGGGTCCTATGGAAAGGTGTAAACAAGTAAAGACCAAAAGTGGTTAAAGGTTTGGAACCAAGTTATGAAAATGAGTTAAATATTTGGGTGAATTTAGGGTTTGGAAACCAGTTTTTTGATAGTGGTGATAGAACAAATGGTGGCTAAGCTAGAGAAGAAGAATATTTGTAATTAAATAGTAAATGAAAATATAATTTTATAATTAGATAATAACTAAAATAGGTTAAAGTGTGAATTACCCACAAAATTTCACTTTTCACTCAAATATAAATGACAAAAATACTCCTTATGAGACATGTGCATGTCAAAATTTGTTACTATTTTTAACGCCCCTCAGGCCAAGGGGGCTAAGTGGGACAAATGATAACGTGTATTAAAGTGGGACATCTCGTAGGTTGGGGGTACAAAGTGGGATTTGGTGGATACATGATACATAAGTGTGCTAATCATACTATGATGTTTTTATGGTTGAACGACATCTTCTAACTTGACAAATAATTAACATTATGGAATTATTTCTGTTAGTCCACAATTATGCTCAAATAGGCTAGAGGGGGTGAATAGCATATGATGCCATTTAAAAACTTTTCTTCTAAATACATTTAAAGCATAGGTTTAATGGCATAAGTAGCTGACATGAGCATGGTCACAGGAGTCTGGGAGAGGCATGCTAGATGGTTGTAGAGGAAATTCTTCATACAAAAAGAATCCTCAAAACTAACCAAACAACTTTCGGTGGATATGAAAGATAATTCCAAGTTGTTGAGAGAGCAACTTGATCTAGGAATAAGAATACTCCTAAGTAATATTTTGGAAGGAAGGGATTTTGTATCAGAGTCTATCATAGTTTGGGAGTAGTTTGCGAGTGATAGAGAAGAGGGAATGAATGTCTCTATAAATACTCGTGGAGGCAAGTCAATAGACCAGTTAATGAAATAAATTCATTAAGAATGAAGAGTCCTTTCAACCACTTTCATTAAAAACATACAGGGAACTATGAGAGATGGTTTTAATTCCTAGATATCCGGTAAAGTATTCTCCTTGGAAAGCTAAAAGAGTTTGAAAAGACAATATAGCTTTCTTGAGAAGATAAAAAGATTTTCAATAGGACAAAATAGTTTTTCAGTGAGATTTGACCAAACACCTTTTTCAGAAAAATGTTTTGAGAAATATGTTTCCTTCTTTTCAAAGACATTTTGTCTTTACCGAGAATCTATGAATTCTATCTTTTACTTTAAGAAGTAGTCTATTTCAAAAAGCTTAACCTCAACCTTTGTACAAATTGCAAAGATACTCATGTAAGTTGCACATTGTCTACTAAGGTGAAAAACTGCTATAAGTTAGCACACAAAACTGAGCTTATGAAGTACTAAGCAACAAGAATGTTCGACAAAGAAGATGGTTTGAAGATGACATATTTAAGGCAGATCAAAAAAAAAAACTTTGATAGGAAATCATCAAACCAGATGAGTAATATAAATCATACTTAATAGAATGGAATAAAAACAAGGAGCAAAGTATGATAAGTAATTACTCAAGCTTTATATTTGTAGAGAATAAACAGAGAAGAACAGAGCATGCAAATATAAGGCTATGCAGTGATGATATATTCATGATCATGATTAACATGGAATTTTATAAGCGGAAATCAGTCATATATCATAATCCAGACATAAGAAGATTTGACTGAATCAAGTGAATAGAGTCCAGTACGTTAGTCAAGCATAGCATTTTATGCTGCTAGAGAGATAATAAAATTTGCTTGTTGATCTTTAGAGAATATGTATTTCTGAATAAAAATCAAGAAGATCATTAGCAACATTTTATGAGCTTTAGAAAACTCCAGAAAAATCTAGATACTAGAACAAGTATTTCAAGAAAATCCGTGAGATTGAAAAGAAAGACTGGATCTTGAATCTCTTATTCTCCCTTGGTCTTTTGTGCAAAGAGAAAGATAAAAAAATTAAGGAAGGAGCACTAGACAAGAGATGTACCTTTGACGACAGTCATGTTTGGATCGGGGTAGATGTTCTTCAGAAGATGCCTTTTGGAATCTGAGCTAGTAAGTCTGCAGTAGATGTTGCCTAAAGAGTAGATTTCCTTTACAACAATTTTGTGAGATCTTTGATTCGTATTTCTTAGATATTCGAAAGAACACAATAGCTAGGATTCTCAAGAGAAACCAATGCAGTTTCCAATGTAGCTGCCGATGTAGCTACAATGGAAGTCACAATGGTAGAAATAATCAAAACAGCGGAAGACTAAACAATCAGACAATAATTAAACGTTTTACAAAAATATTGTAACGTTTTACAAAAATATTGTGAAATCACTAACCAAAACGATCTACAAGACTATGCTTGTAGACCTAGCCTCAAGGCCACAAAGATTTCACTAAAAGAATTAAACGTTTTACAAAAATATTGTGAAATCACTAACCAAAACACTCTCACAAGACAACACGTCTTGGAGAGCAAAAACCCCACAGAAAACAAGTATACTAAACGTGGGAAGAAACAAAACAACTTCCTAAAACTGAACAGGAAGACAAACAAAAATCCAGAACTCAATGTAGCTGCCGATGTTATAACATCAGAAGCTACAATCAAACTGTTATGCGTCTGGAAGAAGGAATGACTTCTGAATCTTCGAAGTTTCTGCTCACATCCTTTGGCTTTGATTTTTCTCTCTTAAACTCTGCACTATTTGACGTGTCCCAGCTCCTCTATATATAGTGTTGATATATCCTACACACAAGGAACAATTCGGCTTCTACAAGGACAAGGATTAGAGAAAGGAAATAAAAACTACTTACCATATCCATAGATTTTATTACCATATGATGAAGGTCACAAGAAACCCGGTTGGAAAAGGATTTATAATAAGATTTTGTTTCCAAATATAATGCAACAAAATCTAATTAAAGATGTAAATTCCAAAATTACCAAAACTTGTCAAATATGAATTTTACCATGAAAGGGGAAACAAGAAAAAAAAATAGGCATGACCTTTTTTACCTTTACAATCACCCCCTTTGTTGAGCATTTCTGGTCAAATACAATGACAAGTGTTGCCATAATGAACTCATACGTCAACCTTCATATGTTAGAGAGACATATCCAAAAACACCCTCTGAACACATGAATCATACCGAAATAATGGATAATCAAGCTGTATGAAATATCAACAACTCAACTCAAACAGCTAAGAGAGTTAGATAACCACACCAGGCAGAAAGCAGTAGTTTTAAGGGACTTATTACAGACCAACATCAGACCAACAAAAAATATTGTTTGGAATACAACAACCACAAGATAAACATCTTTAAGTTTCTTCAGCAATAGTTTCCCCAGCAACAGCAGGATCAGGTTCAGAAACAACAGCAGCAGCAACCTTAGGAACAATAGAAATATCAGCAGGACCAATTGAAACTGGAACACTTGGAGCATCATCACCCCCTATTTGGCCAGAATGTAGAGCCAACCAAGAGGAATACTGAGCTGCCAAGGACTAGAGAAGGGAGGTTTGAGAGGACAGAATAGCCAATTGTGAATTGACCATCTTCAACTGAGCAGTTATGAAGGCAATAGATATAGGGGCAGAAGGATTGGCTGAGATAG
This sequence comes from Codonopsis lanceolata, assembly GCA_013146195.2. Lineage (NCBI taxonomy): Eukaryota > Viridiplantae > Streptophyta > Magnoliopsida > Asterales > Campanulaceae > Codonopsis > Codonopsis lanceolata. The sequence goes on from JABEVN020002737.1 coordinate 12,475, forward strand.
ACAGAGATGATGCAGCTGATGTAGCTACATTGCTAGTAACATTGAAAGGAGGTTGGACAGAGGGTTGAGACTGTGATGGACCAGGGACACAAGAAGATGGATCTGCAATGACAGGAACATAGGGATAGGATAAAGGCAGATTAACAACCCTGTCCCTTTCAGGAGTTTGGCAGAAATATGGAGAGGGTCAAGGACAGGAGTCAGCCTTGTTCTTGCAGCTGGAGTATATCCTTGAGACACCAGAATTTTGTAGATCAAAGAGGGAAAAATAAGGGACCTTTTATCACCTTCAGATTCAGCAAGAGATGTGATTTTCTTGAAGGCAAAGTCCCCAAAATCAAAGGGTTTGCTTGTTCCTATCTGATACAAGACTTTTGCATGCCCTTTAGTCAATGTGTTTGTGTTTGTTGTGGGAGCCCAGTTAGCACAACAAATTTTGTGCATAAGGGCATATAGAGAGGACAATTTAGATGTGCTAATGTTAGAACCCTTCCCAGGCCATTTATTCAAAGTCCCCCAGTCAGTTCACGAGGACACAAATTCAGATCAGATGTCATGGAGAAAGGACCAATTTCAGGTGTATTGAATAATTTATTGATGTGGGAGGATGAAAACATGTACCATTTGCCACGGACAAAAACTTTCTCAAACCTGGAGTCAGACACTGAAGAAATTCTTTTCTCTAGATTTGCATAAAACTCATATATTAGGTCTCTAAAATATGGTGTGGCAGAGGAAAGAGTTCCTAAGAGACCTCTATCTATGAAGAATTGAGTTAAATTTTGCTCAGACAGTTCATCAGAAGGAATAACCCTTTCATCAACAATTTTCTTAGAAGTATTGTATCTAATAGAAGTAGCTTTTGAATGAAATTTTGCAGAAAAGGGTTTACCAACAGAAGCATGAGAAGAGGTAGGAACCTTTGTAGCTCTGGATGTAGCTACATTGGCAGATGATGCACGACTTCTAGTAAAGCGAACAGGAAGCTCTTCGCTTTCATCATTAGCAACTGGGGTTGCTTCCTTACTTGCAAAATCTCTGTCAGAACTATCATCAAACTCGGAAGAGCTTGATGGTTGGACCAAATTTTCAGCATGAGGTGGTGAAGAATGTGGAGACTTTTGAGCAGAGGCAGACTTTATTTGCACCAGGAAATCTGCCAGGGTGCCTTGATCATCAGAAAAACCAATATCGGCATTGGAAGCCGATGGACAACCATACTCGTTATCTGAAGATTCCTTGACCTGTGTTGAAGAATCTGTTTGGAAGACAACCCGCGGTGAAGGAATCAGGTAATCATCATCTGCCACATCTTCTACGGCTGGAACAAACGTTGAAGAAGTAGGTTTGGAACCAGTATCTTGAGCACCAGGAATAGACCCTGTTTCAGCTTCATAGTCTTCGTCGTCTGAATAAATGTTGGTCCCAAAATAGGCTCAATCTAGGCTAGAAGGGGGGGTGTTGAATAGCCTAGTAGTGTTTTTATTAAAAAAACTTTTTCAAACACTTCTTAAAAAGATTTCACAAGAAGTGTTAATGCAGCGAAAACAAAAGAGGTTCTGAACTGACTAGAGTTCTGCTTAAGTAGCACAAATTCAAAAGAGGTTCTTGATCAGTATAAGCAGCTAATAAAAATATAAAAACAGATCAGACAGAACACAGCGTTTAGAAGTGGTTCGTACTATGAATAGTACTACGTCCACTACCAAAGTGGTTAGCTTTGGATTTTAAAAAGTGCACTTGTTTATCCACTAGGTTTATAAGTAAGATCTCTAATGGATCGTGTACAAAATAAGTTTTCAACCAAGTGTATAATGGTGAGAGGAACAATCAAGGATTAATTGTTCTCACACGTGCTAAACTAAAGAACAGTTTTAAAAGCAAACTAGATGAAGCTGAAACAAATTTAAGACTGGCAGATCTGCAGCTTAAGGAAGTTTGATGAAGTGTTAGTTCTTGTCCTTTTGATCTCTTGAATGCTTGAATGTTGAAGATGAAGCTTGAGTGTTTAATGCGCAAGAGTTATTTTTTTCAGATCTTCAACACTTGAATAAATACCAGAGAGATCTTTTGGACCGTTGGACTGAGGCAGAGAGAACCGTGTCCAACGTTCTATTGCATTGAATGCAATTCGGCGCTTTGGGAGATGTAAGAGCCACAGTCATCAGAGATGCAGTGTGTGCAGAGAAGACATTCCCAAATAGAGTAAGGTTTCAGGTTGCAGGCGTTGCAGCTGTGAAAGTCTTCTTAGCCAAAAGGGGTAATGTCTTCAGACTTTATGTTTCAGGAGACAGTCTGGACAGTTGTCAGTATGAAGAGTTGACTTCTTTTGAGTGAAACCCGATGAAGAAATTTTGACTAGATATTTGAAAAATATCTAGATAAGACTTTATGAGACATAACTCCATGTTTTGACTGATCTTGATTTTTCGCTTTTGAGCAGACTTCAAAGTCTGATGTTCTTCCAAGTCTGCTGTTGAAACCTACTTGAACGCGCCTTAATTAACACTAAACAGTTCTAAACAACCTTGATTCTAAGACAGTTGCCACACTAATCGGCACGCAGACCTATTAGCCACTGTACAATAGAATCAAAAGATGACTCAACCAAATCTTAGAACCTATGGGAGTCAACAATCTCCTCCTATTTGGTTGATGTCATCATCTCAGCTACTAGCAGACATTGAATCATGCAATGAGATAATAACATGTCTTAAAGGATTTTTATTAAGAAGAGCAGACATGCCTCTCAGAGCAGAAGTCTTAGTAGAGAGATAGCTAGACTAAGTACTTACAAGATAAAAACATTAATATTAAGTACTAAGTAGAGCAGAGTTTAAATCTTTAGAAATAAGCATATGAGATATAAAGATTTAAACGTGAAGTTTAAATAGACCAGATCATGATAAGATAGAGCAATTTAAACTTAAAAGAAACATAAGTCATCTGTGATTAAACAGGCTGTTTAACAGCAGAAGTTTTTCAAAACAGTAGAGTTTGAAATAAAAGACATAGAACAGAATACCAACATGTTCAGAATAGATGTGGTTGGGTGCGTCGACGTTCTAAGTAGTCACCAACCCAGATCCTGATTCTGTCATTGAGGCGTTCTCGTAGTATGTTTTGTTTTCAATAAGAGCTTGATTCAAAAAGTGCGTAGCTCTCTCCTCACGATGGCGCAACCCGCCTTTGTTACAGCCAGGCTCACTCATTGGCGCGTTCAATGTGGCGAACAACAGTGAAGTCAGTAACTTCACGTCTATGGATGATAGCTCGTGCCAATTCGGTCTTCAGCTCGTCAAAGAGGGCGCGAATGCTGATCTACTGAGAGTGTAACATACCCATCAGAGATGCCTGCTGGTCTTGAACTAGAAACCGATGAGTAGTGAAGGCTTGAGCGGTATCGTTCACCAGCTGATCAACAATCTTTCCAATGTCGAAGATTGTAGCATGAGTGGCATTCAAGCCATAGCTTAGGACTTCGATCTGCTGGGCCATGGAGGATACTGTGTTGTTGAGCCGTTCCAGGTTGGCATTATTGGTGCGAAGGAGGTCGAGAAGAGCAGGGTCAGCAGTGTTTGAAGGAAGGAAAGAAGGGTTGAGGTTGAGTGAGATATGGGTTTCAGAAGGGTTAGGAGCAGAGTTTGGAGAGGAGGAAGAGGAAGCAGGTTGGTTAGCAGCAGAGGTCGAAGCCGGAGGAGAAGAGGGTTTAGAATCAATTTCAATGTCAGTGGCTGAGCTACTAACATTGGAAGAAGTAGAAGAGGAAGAAGAGGCTTCTAGAAGATAGGAGGGAAAAGGATAATCAGGTAAGAGAATGAAGTTTGGAGGGGAGACAGAAGGGTAGAGAAGATCAGAAATGGAAGTGAGATTAAAGAGAAAAGAATGAGTAGCAGAAGAGATAGAAGGAAACAGAATCTGATAAAGATCAGAAGAGATGGAGATAGGTGTAATATATTGGGATATAGGAGGGAAAATTTCTGGAAGGAAAGCTGTTTGGTAGAGAAGAGTGGATAGGTGTGGATCAAGAGAAGAGAAGTTTTCGGGCATAGAGAAGGAAGGAGAAGAGTTTGTGTGAGCAGGAATGATGGCTAAAGAGGAGTCGGGAGGAATGGTGGAGATAGGTTCGGGAGAAGAGGGTGGAGAAGGAATAGTGTCTATGGTAAGAGAAGGTGGAGAAGAAGGTGTTGGAACCACAGACTTCTTGCGAAGCCTGCGTTTCTTCTTCTTTGGGGCAGGAGATATGGGCTCCTCCTCAACAACATCAGGGGTTGATGAGGAAGTAGGAGAAGAAGGGGTAGCAGCAGGCTCCTCCCCAACAGCAGCAGGGGCTGTTGAAGAAGTAAGAGATGGAGATGAAGAAGAGATAGGAGAGGAAGGAGGAACAAATGGAATGAAAGGTTCAGAAGGTTCGGTGCGTTTGGACTTACGTTTTCTAGAGCGAAGAGGAGTGCAGTTCGGCCGGCCTCAACAGCAGAGGCGGGAGTAGCGATCTTCTTTTTCTTTTTGACTAGGGAACCGGCAGGGTTGGCAGTAGCAGCAGAGCTGGAAGAAGAGATTTTCCTCTTCTTGGCAACCGGCTCCTCCTCAACGGAAGAAGTCTTCTTCTTCTTCTTGGATGTTGTAGAGGGAGCAAGATTAACAGCTTTGCTTGAGCAGCCTTCTGCAGTGGCTTCCTTCTGGAGCTTCTTGTCCAGCTTCTTAGCTATGAAGGCATCCACTGTTGTTTCAGGGTTGATTTTGATGATTATGAGAGGTGGTGGGTTCATTGAATGGACTATGAGTAGAGGAGGGAGACCTTGTTATGCTCGCTTCTCATTCTTCAGTTTTTGGTGGTTGATGATGAATGTGCTGGTGAACTGGATGGACTTCAGAACCTTCTTTTTCTCAAAGTTCACCATTTGTGTATGAAATGACGTGTTTGATCGAAGAAGAGAGTTGATAAGGCGAACGAACGACGCTTCTGCTTTAGAGATGCTTTAACAGCATCACACAGCAGCTCAAATAAGATCTGTGCCCAGTTAAGTCGAATGTTGAGGATGACAGCAGAAGTGTATTCCAGCTGGTCTGTAGTCATCACGTCATGAGTGCCATTCTTGAAAATCATGCTTTTGTCGAAGAGGTGGCTGATGAAATAGACGTCATCTTCGAACAGAGTCCTCTTCATCTTTGCTTGAGCCTCCCTTGGAGTGTTCTCCCCACGCATGTAGGACCAGGCAGAGGCTTTCTCAGCATCAGTGAGAGAAGTAGGTCCATCGAATTCCACGCCGATAATCTTGGCGATTCTGGATGCAGTGATGGTGATGGAGATGGTTCTGATGACATCAGAGATGGAGGTTCTTGATTCGTTGATAATTGCCTTCTGGAAGAATTCTTCCGCTAGAAGGTAGCTATAGTCGGCATCTTCTAACATGAAAAGAGGCGAGAATACTGCATCGGTTCAGTCATCGACTATTTTTACCCCAGAGGCATATGCTCGAACAGAGGTTTCGTCGATGCACATTCCCGGATGATACATAGTGGGGGGCAGTTTCGGAATGTCAAGAGCTGAACTCTGAGCCTGTTCAGGAATAGCAGATGTAGAGGATGATCCAGCCTGAAGAATTTCAAGTAAATAATTTAGGGCAAAATCTCGAAAACTCAAAATTTGAACAAGATATACCATTAAGCCCTAGAAATTTTCTAGACATCACATGAAATGTCTTAGACAGGCGGAACCTTACACAGAAAACTGAAATCGATGGTTAATGAACAATAATATGTAGCTAATACCAGCAATAAGCGATAAATTCTAAAGATTAAAGAGATATAGAGCAAGAGATTTTATGAACAGTCAACAATGGCGGATTCACAGACGAAGACATATAAATTTGTGCTTACACCTTAGTGACTGAGTTAAGGTTAGATTCGTCTTACCATTGAAGTAGATTTGCAGAAGAAGAACACGGAAATGAAGAATCTTTATGCAGATTTTGCTTACGAACAGTGCCAAAGGAAGCAAGAAATGTAGAGAGAAGAAGGAGTTATAGAGAGAAGAGTAAGAGACAGTTTTGTGACTTGAGATTTTGGCGGTTGAGGGTTTATAAATGAAAAGACGTGAAATCAGTCATAGAGACTTGTGAAAGGACTTTAAGTCAGACGCCTTTTCCTTGAAAAGACTTAATGAGTGACGGCTTTAAGAGAGAGAAAAAGTACCTTTTTGAAGAATATCTCAACCAATTTTAAAATCAGTCCCTATCAATTTTCATAACTAACCTTCTAAAACTAGGAGTTTAGAAAACTTACCTTTGTCTTCCAGTGACTGTATGATTTCTTGACTTTATTCTTAAAGAAATAAGTCTGCTTAAATATAACATCAAGTCTGCTTAAGAGAAGTTGTCAAGTCTGCTCAAAAACAATTTTATGATGAAGATTAAATTAAAATTAAGCAGTTGGGTCAAGCATACCAAGCTCTCCCCTGAGATAAGAAAACCTGTCTGCTTCTAGTGCTTTTGTGAAGATGTCTGCCAGTTGATGTTCAGTTGAAATGTACTTCATGCTAATGTTCCTCTTTTCTACATTGTCCCTTAGAAAATGATATCGAACGTCGATATGCTTTGTCTTGGAATGCATCACGGGGTTGTAGGTGATCGAGATTGCTGAGGTGTTATCACACATGATTGGGCAGTCAGCTACTTTGATGTCGTAATCCACCAACTGTTGTTTGATCCAAAGCAATTGACAGCAGCAGCTACCAGCAGCTATGTACTCTGCTTCAGTGGTGGAGTTAGAGACTGATGCTTGTTTTTTCACATTAGGAGATTTGACATCGTTGAATGGACCCAGTCGAGAATAAGAACAATTGGATGCTGACAAAATTATCAAAGATTGGCATTCCTTATTTTGATTCAACAACGTATGGATAGTTCCTTGATTTTGGTTAAGGGATTCTTGAAGACTTGCCTTGGAATAGGAATAAATGGAAGAAAAGGGATTAATATTGGTGCGATCCGCTCTACTCTCAGAGATCAACCCTGAACCCGATAGATCATTCCTTTTTCTGGTATACGAAATAGGCGATTTTGCTAAGTCAATTTTGAAAAAATCTTTAATCAAATCCTTTGTCCTTATTTCAACAAAGGAAGCACAAGCCTGTCTCATAGGAATTGACAAGTTCCACTAGTGCTTTTCCTGTCGACTTGACAACCAGCATAGTCGGCATCTGAGTAGCCAACTAAGTTGAAAGAGGATTCCTTAAGGTACCAGATGCCTAAGTTGGTGGTATCTGATACATACTTAATGATTTTTTGGTTGGTACGCAAGAAGGTGTGACTCACGAGGTCAGCTTGAAATCTAGCACATACCCCAACAAAGATACACTATGTCTATGTCTGGCCCCACAAGGCGGTGAGATAGAGCAGAGATCCAATTATCCCCCCTATAGTGGGTGATATCAACTTTCTTTCCTTGTAAGTCCTTTGTGAGTTTGCATTTGGCAGCCATTGGTGTATCGAAGGTGTTTGCCATTTCCAATCCAAACTTTTTGACAAGTTCTTTAGCATATTTGGATTAGCTGATGAATATTCCTTTGTTGGATTGTTGAATTTGAAGACCCAAGAAGAATGTGAGTTCTCCCATCATGCTCATTTGGAACTTTCCAGTCATGAGTGTCTCGAATCGCTTGCATAGCTTCTCATTAGTAGATCCAAAGATGATATCATCGACATATATTTGTAAATTGAAATAGAGAGTAACCCTTTGGCTTGAGAATGGAAGAGGTGTCGATCTTTCCTCGCACAAATCCTTGTTCTATTAAGAATTTGGATAGAGTTTCATAGTGCACGAGGCGCTTGCTTAAGACCATGAGATCCTTCTTGCTTGTAGACACGAGTCTCTTTTCCTTTTCCACAAAGCCCTGAGGTTGAGTAACATATAAACGGCTTTGAAGATCACCATTGAGAAATGCACTATCGACGCCCATTTGATATAGCACAAAAAGTTGTATGTAGATAGATAAGAAGATTTCGATAGCTTCCAACCTGCTACCGGAGCAAAGGTTTCATCATAGTCTATTCCTTCTTCGACGATATC
>JABEVN020002738.1:0-20532 GCA_013146195.2 Codonopsis lanceolata
TCCTAAATCTAGCATTGTTTTCTTATCTTTTAGAGCTTCCCAAGGAAACTTGGATATTAAAGCTACTGGGTCTTTCAACTTAGGTGGTAATTCGGGTTGTAAACCAACTTACGCCGTAAAAACAATACTTTTCATTGTTTTCAAACTTGTGTTTCTTAGAGTGAAGATCTTTGAAAAACTTTGCATAAGCCGGAATATTTTTAATAACATTAAGCAAAGGTAGATTAACATTCACTTTGGATAACATATTATAAATTTCCGTAAATTGTTTGTCCATTCGGTTTTTCATAAGTCTTCTTGAAATAATTGAGGAACATGTGGTGGAGCCACATAAGGTTCTCTTCTTCTTGATCTAACTCTTTTTCAACTTCAATTGATTATTATTTTTACTTTATTTCTTTTTCTTGAACCTCTTTTCTTGTTCCTTATTTGGAACTTCTACTTCTTTTTTCTACTTCTAATTTTGATTATTTAATTCATTCTTTATTACTATCACTATCTTTCTCAATTTCTTTTTCTAATTTTCTATTGTAACAGAACTTTGGAAGAAGGATGGGATCACTTACCTCTTCACCTATTACCTTACCGCTTAGACGGTGATTGACTTGGCTTGCTCGGTTTGACTAGGAACTTCCTTCTTCTCTTTTATCTACTTCCGAATTTGCAATGTGTTTTTAGATTTTCAATTTCTTCAAGCATGTATTTCATCAAAGCGCTTGACCTTTACTTGCCACTTGTTTGGGAACTTCTTCAATTCTCAACTATTTTGATTTTAAACCTGTGGTGGTTGTGGTGGTTGAGGTTGGAATTGTTGAGGTTGCAAAGGCTTATTTCCTCCCCAAGAAAAGTTAGGATGATTCCTCCAACCAGATTATATATGTGTTTGAATAGGATCATTCCTTGGCCTTTGAGGGTACATATTCATAGCATTAGCCTGTTCGTAATACATAGCACTTGATGGACAAAATTAGTAGCATGAGAATATAATCCACATAAAGCACATGCTTCTTGAATTTGCCAATTTTCAAATTGAGCTTGTGTATTTGAATTATCTTGCAATTGATATAGGCTTCTATTTTTACCTCTAGCACTTTTCGTTGGGAATTAATACTTAACATCTCAAATATTCTTCTAGTGCTCCGGTGTCATTCTATTAATAGAACCACCAACGCACTATCAACCATAGTTTGTAAGTCCGGCGAAAGACCATGATAAAATTGAAGCACTAACACATGTTGAGCCAAATTATGATGAGGACACATAATGAGCGATTTTTAAATCTATCCCATGACTCATGGAATGTTTCACCGGTTCATTTTGAATGACATGATTTGTTTTCTATATTCAAGATGAAGATGCATGTTTGTAAAATTTACTCATAAACAAATCATATAATTGAGCCCAAGTATAAACACTATTAGGTGTTAGGTTCATAAACCATCTCTTTGCCAAATTTTAATGCACTGGAAAATATTTCATTTTGATTTGATCTTCATCAACCCTCCTAAAGGAAAAGTACTCATCATGTATTCATATTTCTTAAAACCGACAGATCTTCATGGGGCATCCCATGAAAAGATGGTATGGCATTAAAATAATGACCTTTAACTCAAAATTCCTAACAAAGATCTCGGCAAGACTAAACATGATGTCACAACATTTAATGAAGGTCTACTAAAGTCATTAATAGTTCTTTGATTTACCACTACTTCCATATTTCTTCTTGAAAGTTCTTCTCTTTGATTCCTATTAACTGGTCAACTAGGATTTTCGTGATTTCTATTATTATTATTTTCTTCCATTGAGGATCAACCATGATCCTCTTGATTCAATTGTTCTTGATTATCAAACTCTGAGCTAGATTTTCAAGGACTTCTTGATTTCTTCTAACAATATTTATATCTTGATTTAAGTCTACCAATTTAGGATTCAAAGATCTACCTAATCGTGCATAAAAATAAATTAAAGCAATTTAAAACAACTAACTATTAAAAACAAAATAAAATCTTTTGTATTTTTATTTTTATAAAAACTGAAAATTAAACTAAAACTAAATTAAATTAAAAACTACCAACAAACTAACTACGTGAACTAGCTTGTCCTGCAACGGCATTCAAAAAACTTGATCGATGTTTATTTTTAATCTTTTTCCTTGCAAGTGGACAAGACTATTATAGAATAGTATTGGAAGCAAGGGTCAAACCCACAGACAAGTGATCAGAACAAGTATTATTGATAGCAAATTATTAATCTAAAGGGTTTTTATATTTATACTCTAACTACTATTTATTGATATTTAACTAATTAGTCAAGAATACCGCATATGAAGATCTTATGGTGGGTTGGAAATCTAGATTCCGGGTTTCACTTGTATCTCTTATGTTCAATTCAAAAATACTATTGTGATGACCACCTGCATCCCAAGACAGATCCCAAGGTCGTGCCATCGTGACAAGCTTGAGACGCATAAGCACCGCTAAGCATAATGGTGCGAGTCAAAAAGACGAGACAAAGGCTCAAGACAAGAAGATATAGCTATGAACAAATGATATGTAGATAATAAAACTAAAACCACGAAGCATAACCATTAATGGGACCCGAGCTAACAAGCTCCTAAATATAAACAACCAAAGAGATAGTAAATCTCGGCCCAGTGTGCTCCGACGCACGTGACGCAACATTAGACACGCAAGAACAAAAACCATCTAAGCAACCAAGGCCCAAGAACTAACAAAATCAACCCGGATAAACACCACTCAACGTCAGTGAACATGCCTGAGGAACAATTCAACTACAATAATATAATATCAATACTAAACCACCAACTGTGACTCTCACGACCAAAATCCTGGAGAAGGAACAAATAATAATACTGCAACTAGAATAAACGAGCCACACATACTGAAATTATTACTGAAATAGATTCTAAGGATACAAAGGCTCTGGGCCATACAACCGCTCCCCAAATACATAACAATAACATGCTACTACATCTACCCAAGTAAAGTCTACATAACTTTACATCCGAGTTTCACCGATAACAACTACATTAATATTAAATAACCCCAAGCTTACGGCTTGAAGACCACTCAAGAAATCGCTTATCCTAAGTCGCCATACCAATTTGATCATCGCACAATACCAGGGAAAACAATCACACTAGAGTGAGTCATAATGACTCAAAGAAGTTTCTAAATGCAACTATATGGCATATTATGTCATGCATGGCACAATGTAAAAATCATATAAAAATCATGGTATCATGCTAGTATACTCAACAAGAAACATGTACTTAATTTTTAAAGCACATAAACCCACATAAATCATGTAGCATGATGTCTTTCATATAAATGCTCATAAATAAACATGTGTAATAGGAAACGAATCGAACTGTTATAACCAAATCAAGTCCAACACCAACCAACTTACTCATGAGATCCAATTCAAACCAAGATCCCAAGCATACCCAATCAATCATACCCTCGGGTTTGGCCCCCAATAACATCGACCCGACTAACTCGGATTCCAACACGAAATCCCAAGGTCGTGCCGCTGGAACTAACTTAATAAAAGGGCAAGCACTTGATAAACAAAAGAGTGCTAGTCAAACAGTCGAGCAAACTCGCTCTAAACATGAACATAACACCGCACTAAAATACGGTAGTTCAAAAATCGAATCAGCGGAAGCAATATAAGAAAGAAGTCCCAAGCTATGAAGCTCGAAACCAACGACAATGAAACCAAGAGAGACATTATCTCAAAGGAGGAAAAACAAAACTCGCGTGCCGCAACATTGTAGACGCTAATCAAACCATCTACCGGCGCTTTCAACAAAGAACCAACCCGATATAACAATTACCCAACGGCTAAAGCATACCGGGTCAACCAACAATTATAAAAACTAGAATAAGGAAATTCCCCAAAGCTATCGTGCGTCTGGAGACAAGCGAAATAAATACTAAAACCACAAACAAGGCACGACACAACACGTCGGCCCAAGAAATAACCAATACAAATACCCAAGTATTCTACCCGACTGTAAAGTCTAAATAACTTTACAAAATGTCGATCTCACAGGAATAGCAAAGTACATGAAATCAATGACAATGCTAAAAAGGAACAAGACTCCACAAGTCGCTACTCGAAAGTCGTTGCTACAAACACGAACCACACGATCTAACCTCGATCTATCGATCACCGCGCCTCGCTACATTCACGATCTACTCGACCTCGCAAATTTATCGGCTATCGCAACTAAAAACAAGTACGAGATGAGTCATAATGACCCAGTACGCTACTACAATATATATGCAACATATAATTATGTAACATAAACATAACCAAGGTGTCATTTTATATATGACAGAAAAACCCGTGAAGAGGCGTCGTATCGTTACGATACTCCACAAGATATCCACTCCTTCTTACTTACTAAACTGTCCAAATGAACCAGGGTGTAATTCCCTGTTCACACACAAATCAAATGAATTAGAAGGTAGTTCCCACAAAACATCATATGCAAGTATACATATCATTATATATACGAATCAAGTTATTCACACTGTTACCACGTGTAAGGGTGTATGTTTATATATATACACCTATATCAGTATGTATATCTCTAAATATACATATCAAATCTCCCATAAAATCATCATGCATAAGTGTGCATATCTATATATATACACATCAAGTCTTGCATATATATCTCATATACAAGTATGCATATCTCTATATATACATATCAAATCTCTCATATATCATCAGACAATACAAACATGGTTAATAAGATCTCATGTTCAACTAGCACTTTGTTATCACATAAGTGCCCATAGGAAGCCACATAAGGGATAGAGAAGATACCAAATCACCATCGCCGTATTGCTCCTGCAATCACAACTGTTAATCAAATCGTGCCAGTGATACCCGTGTTCAGGTATCAAAGTACCGAGCTCTCTTCTCGGGTCCGAGCTCTACTCGAAAATAGCACTAGCCAATGCGCTCTTTGGTTACGGCAAGGGCTACTTCCCACCGTAGCTAGCAGTGGAGGTGTGTGTGAAACCCCAATCCGGTACGACGATACATTGCAACCACGAATCCCATAATTCGTGAAGACAATGCATCGTCCCACCATCATCAAGAAAACTCAAGTAATGCCAGCTGGACTTATATGCAATGTACAAGTAGATGTTTACTTGCTAATTCTCAAGTAGATATGATGACCTACTAAACTCATACGATTATGCACATTGTTACATAAATCACAAAAACCACAATAGGAACTCATTTGAGTCTCTAAATTATAAGTGCCAAGTTTGTTCACTCTATTCAATTCAAGTTCCAAAAGCTAGTAATCTAGTCAACCGGAATATAATTGTCATAGGATCTCACCACGATCCTCGTAAGGTTCAATTGTTCCTTAACTCGACTCCGTTGAGTCTTTACTACAATTCCAACCAAATAGAGTTTGAACACTATATGTGTCCCAAGACTCTTTTCTATGTTCTCGTTTGAGGCATAGCAAGGTTCTCTTTCCATTTAGAAATTTAGTTCAAAGTCCCAAGTCGATTATATAAGGGAAGCCTAAGTTGATTATTGTGAAATCAAGCTTAGTTCAATTTTGATTCATAATTCCACTTAATAGTAGAATCCAAGTTCACCACAATTCATTAATCGTAGAGAACGTGATCGCACGAAGGCAAATACATTCAATATGCTCATAAGTCATATCATAGAAACACATAGAAGAATCAATTCTTGACAAGGTAGGAAATCATGCATTTAGTCATAATATAACATATACACAAGTATTCCATATTCACCTATGAAATTCAACGAGTCACAACTTAACCATCAGTCCATTAAGTACTATCCAAGACTACTCCGTTAGTCTCGGATCATGAAGCCATTTACTAAACTCTTCCTAGAGTAGTAACTCATTCAATAACACAAAAGTCGATGGTAGTCAAAGACTTAAGCAACACTAGAGCGGTAATATCCCGTAAGGTCAAACCATACCGGTGAGTCTTAGATAACAACATGGTCATCCTAGCGACTTATACAAGTAGACTCCATGTATAGAGTACTAAGAAAGCCCCAATCCAAATCCTCTCATAGAATAGTCCTCAAATTCATTATTCAACAAGTAGGTGTTTTTACTCATTAAAGAATCAAGTAGGAATTCGACAAGAGCGAATTCAAACTGTCAAGTAGATACATCATTCTACAACATGCTCTCAATTGTGCATTTGCTTCACACAATCACATAAATCACATAAGAACTCGATTGAGTCTTATAATCACTCATATCAAACATGCCCTTCAATCCATCCCAAAGTCACGTAGGCTAATATATTAGTCTAACGCACTACAAACATCGTAGGGATTGAATGTGGAGTCGGTATTGTTCAATAACTCCCTAATCTCAACTCCGGTGAGTTTTACTAAAATTCAACCAAATAGAGCATTGATAATATATGCATTACATTGCCCTTTCCTAAGTTCTCCTTTCATTTAGAACTCGATAACTAGGCCGTTCATGATCTTAAACTAGCCTTAAACACAATCCCGAGTTTCAAACCCTAGTTTCAGTGATTTTGTTAAACCTTGAATTGAAACATATTCCTTCACAAGAGTTATTCCTAAGCTCATTATAAACAACATTCATGCTTTATAAAATGTCAAAATCAGAACTTTATAGATAATTCATAAAATCCTACACATGTTTAAAAGGTTGAATTGGAGGATTTGTCTTTACAAAAGATGTTCATAATCATCAATACAACAACTATAATGAAGGGGTCATGTCATTTTATTGAACATGAAAATTTCAGGGATTTCTCAACGTACCTTAGTCCTAAGATAAATGGAAGAAAGGTTGATTAGAGCAAGGATTGTTGTAGAGAAGATCGAGGGCTTCGATTTGGCGGTCTCGGTTCGTCGATCGGACCACCGGATCTCCGGGAAATGGTCTCTCAAGTTGGAGTGACCTCCATGGACGAAAATGGAGTTAAGTCTCTGAATCTCTGGTTTGTTCTTGATCAAAAATGGCTGAAAGGCTGAACATAAGGCTTATATACTTTCCCTCAAACCCCCTATCCAAGTGATGGTGATTATCTAGCTTCTAATTGGCCAAGGAAGGGTGACCATTGATAAGGAATGATCAAAGGGTTCACAAAGGTTGTTGAAGAGTCAACAAAGGAGGATTTGAGTCACAATGGACGTCCAAGGGAAAGGGTGCAAGAGTCAATAGCCAAAACCCACTCAAAACTCACAAATGCATAAAACAGACCAATTTCCAGATTGTTGTTACTGGACAGTCGATCTTCTAAAATCGACCATTAATATCTCACACCTCAAAATGAGATGATTATTGATTCTTATGAAACTAGACTCTTTAAACTATAGTTTAGAATTTTAAATTACTCAATTTGGACTTATATTCATCAAAATATGGCTACTACAAGTTCAAGTACAGAAGCTGATTTCCTGAAAACAGAATTCTGGCACAGCCGTAAGTCAAGACCTAAATGAGGTACTTATACACCTTCGAAAAATACCATATTTTACAGGGAGTATCCTAAAATATGTAGGTAAAACATACTAAATTTTTAGAAAATTCTCTTCAGTAGATTGGTACCAGAATTTTCCCGAAGTTCGCCCAAAAACAGGACTGAATATGTGAAGTGATATGTTGGTCATCTTATTTCCAAATGCAACAAATCTATGAAAATTGATTGTGCAAGCATGGGAAATACTAGTACAGTTGGTTTAGAACTTAAATGAACTTTTCGCAAGTTTAAAGCACAAACAATACAAGCAACTAAGGCAATCCCGAGAAACCCTAAGGCTCAAACGAAGCAACAATGCTTCTAAACTCTCAACCAAGCATACAACAACTATGATCAACATTGTAAATCTTATATGCAAGGTACTAAGACTCCAATGAGACTTATTTAGGTGCTATCATGTTAAGATAAACACTCGACGCATTAACAACAAAGCATGCAACACGAGAAAGTCAAATACACGAAGGTTCGGGGTCTTACAATCACAACTCATCAGTTTCCCTTAATGAGTACTCGTTACATTCATCCAGTCTCCGGATGAGAAATGGGAGCTCGAAAGTAGGCTGAGATGGCTCTATGTCGAGACCTCATCCCACTATTGGCCAAATAGTGAGGAGAAAGGGAACCAATGCAACGATTCATAGCGATTGTTTCCAAAGAGTATGAATCGTCCCATTGCCGACACAACAACATAACCCGCCAGCTGGACTTAAACCCAAAACGGTCAAGTAGATATTTACTTGCATAAACCAATGAGACCAAGTTCGTTATTATCGGGCTCATTAAATCATGTAGGACATAATGCTCTACAACAATCTCATAAACCATGCACATAATTGCATATAATCAAGTAGGACATAATGTTCTACCAAGTATCATGAACAATGCATATATTTGCATATAACCAATGTGTTCAACTAACTTACAAGTTTAGTTTAAGAACTACATATTGAGGTACTCATTATTCCTCAAGTCATCACCCAAATCAAGCATAACATACAAGCTCAATAAATCATAATGTGTGGTCTACAATAATCCTCAACTTAAAATCAAACCAAAGACTACTACGTTAGTCTAAGAATATCCACAAATCAAGACTTAATGTTTTAGTCTTTATTTCAAGTACACCGGACTCAATCATAGTCCTAATTGTCATACATGATCGACTTCACTAATTCCATACTTAAGAACATCATGACTACTCCATAGTCACTTTCTCACAACTGTTTTCATATACACGCAACCCAAAATCCTTAAGGGAGAATTCTTTCTTAATCTTCACTTAATATACATGTGACCATACGTTGGTCTCTATTATCCCATGCTCTAGCAAGCATGCTCAAGATATATTTCTAATAAGTCTGCACCACATGAGTGTCTCAATTGGACACAAACCAAAAAAAACCCGGTGCGCACAAATATAACCCAAACAAACCCAAACATTGTAGGGTTTCAACCCAAGGCTCTTTATCATTTTATTGGCCTTATAACGACTCCGTTGAGTCTTACTAACACATTTCATTCTTTATGTGTTTTATAAATCCACACCGTAATAATTCATTAAAGTTTACAACCAAATCTCAATAGTCGTTCGGGCTTAATTCCCAAGCATAAAAATCCATAAGGTCATCATAATTATAATTCCGTTTAAAGTTGGAGGCTATGCATATCACAACATTAATTAAACGAAATCCAATCGTCTTAGGATTTCAACCCAAGTTCGTTTAGCACATTATAGAACTTATAGTGACTCCGTTGAGTCCAATCTACCCTTTTCCAAAATTTAGGGCATGGAAGCCATGGGTCTCAATATCCCCTATATTCATAACTATCATCAATAGCCATCCTCCCAAGTTCGTTGAACTTACATAAACCCAATAAAACATTTATCCATGCAACATAGAACAAATTCATCAATTTGAGCATAACTTCATTTAGTTCACCTTACCAATCATATTCTCCAAAATATGATTTAATCACACAACATGGTCTAATATACTCTACTAGACATATATAACATAATAATCATGCTTACCATCATGTTAATAAGCCAAAACGTAATTAGGGCAAAAATCCCCTTCCAAGTATCTCTACCAATCAAGCTCAATACCCATGAATAACTCACATAGCCAAGTTTAATAGACCATTTAATGCGTGAATTTCATATAAATCAAAGTCTCACATAGGTTCAACCAAGCTCTATCAACAATTGGAAACCTAGGGTTCATGGCATCTCTAACAACCCTAGAAATTGCATCCATTGACCTTACTTAGCAAATATGATTGTTTCCCTAGGGTCAATGGAGCCAAAAGAAGGAGAAAGAGGGGTAGAAACTTACCCGTGTTCAGTCCTTCACAAGCTGAAATCCCGAAATCTTGGTGATGGGTGTTGTTCCCTTCAACCTTCTCTTCGAAATCACGGTGTAGATTGGGGGAAGAAGCTCTCTAGCTATGGCCACCAAGGGCGAGCCCTTCACAAGCCCTAGAAATCGTCTCTCTCAGCTCTCTCGCGCCTTGGAGGTCTGTTCGCAGAAGACGGGAGATAGAAGTCGACTTTATGCGGCTGAAGTGTTGAGAGAGTAATTGGGTTTAGTTTAAATAGGTGGGATTATTTCTCCTTAATTAACCCACTAATCCACCTCCAAAACTCTAATAAGTGATTAGGACATGTCTTATGTTAAGTAGGAGGGTTTAGGTTTAGTTTAGATTGGGTTTGGGTGGGTATAAGTTGGTCAACCATTCAATTTTCACCAAAATCCCGTAACAGCACATCAGGGACCAATGCGGTCGCTTGGTGTTTGAGTGATGCAAGCGCATCACGCCTTACTACCCCTTCCCGACTTTTGTTGCTTCCATGCTCGGTCCCGGCCTCTCCCGCATGCATCCTCGAGCCTTAAAGCTTCGAAATGGCTCACAATTGAACCCTTAAAGTCCTCAAAAATTAAACTAATCCATCCAAGTCTCAAACCACTTTTAAAGTAGGTCTAAACTCCCATAAACAACACCCGAAACAACCCGGGGCAAAACCGACGCAAGCCGTAACAACTTGCTATCGAAACGTCGAATGAAACCACAAACCGACAGGTAATAACCCATGATTGTAAACACCTTTAAGGGCTACAAAATAGGCCTGAATTCCTCTTAGATGAAGAACAACAGATAGGGGAAATAAGTTCCCGAAAGACAAGACGATCGCCCGGCTAAATCTCCAACTACGTGAAAAGGAGAATTGCTATTCTCGAGGCGTCAAAACTTCATGAGACTTATGGAATGCATCCAATTAGAAGTCTAACACATATAAACATGTTATTTAATCATCATGTAAATATCTAGGACCAAATCGAGGTCAAGAACACAAAACCCGAATAAACTCTAAATCGCGTCGCATTTCGACTATCGTCGGGTTACGACTTTTGACTTTAGCAAGTCAACAACTATAAGACATATCTTAAAAGTGTTTTGGTCTTAATGTGATCTCTCATACACATTTAGATTCTCTCACAAACCAAACGAGCAATCAACCAAAGAAGAAATGTGAGCATTGCACGCAATTCAAGCTAACCGGTAATCGGGATCTTACAATTATCATTCAATGTCTTGGGTTCGTTCACTAAAGATAGATATAGTCTATTGAACTATTGGTTCAGCCTCCATCCCCGCAAACTTCATCCATTATATATCCTAAGCACATGAACTGTCAATCTAGCTGTCACCTAGATTTATGATCTATCTGTCACCTAGATCATGTAAGAACCTGGTCCTAACTTATCACTCTCGTGCATCGATAGGTCCAATTTATTGTGTTGGTGAGTCAGTGTACGACATATGCACATTGGTCATGCAGTTATCCGCACCTTTAGGCCTTTATTATTTGCGATTACATTCATTTGTTCAAAGCAAAATAATAGAGGGATTGATAAACAACACAATCAACAAGCATTGAATGAATATATATACGAATTAAAGCATAATTTTGATACAAGTTACCTCCCACCTCCTAGATTATGGATGATTTAGTTCATCACAGACAATGAACAGCATTTGGAGATGATCGGATACATGATTTGATCTTCAATCCTTGAAATTACAAAATCTAACTATGTTTTACAATCTAAAAACTACCTAAAATCTATGAAAGAGAGCTTCCAGCCGTCCTCCCTCTTTTTGGCTCGGCATCTGACTTCAATATATACTCGGGAGTTGTAATTCAATCAGATGACTGTGTGAAAATCCGAAATAATCGCATTCTGACCACCTTGCGGTCGCAAGGTTTTGGGTACCTTGCGTCCGCAAGGTCTCTAGTATGTCCGGCCTTTGGAATTCTGGCTTGTGGCTTTATGATCCGTACTGCCTACCTTGCGGTCGCAAGGTTTGAGGCAACTTGTGTCCGCAAGGTGTCCAGTGTTGACAGGTTCCGTTGTTTCTTCATTTTTCCTTTTTGGCCCTTCTTCAAATTTGCACTTAAAACCCTGGAGTTTTGCATATTTTCACAAATAACCCTGAAACTTACAAAACTCACCGAAAACATATATTAGTAGCCAACTGCCTTGTGAAATAGCATAATTTAAGTCGTAAAAGCATATAGAATCGACGTATAAAATACATCGATCAAGCACCATATAGGATGGCTCCAGCTGAGTTGAGATAGTTGAAGGAGCAGTTGCAGGAACTGCTGGATAGGGAGTTTATTAAACCGAGTGTGTCTCCGTGGTGTGCACCGGTTTTGTTCGTGAAGAAGAAGGATGGTAGTTTGCGGTTGTGTATTGACTATCGTCAGTTGAACCAGGTTACTATAAAGAATAAGTATCCATTACCTCACATTGATGATCTCTTTGATCGGCCTTCGAGGGTCAGGGTTGTGTATTCCAAGTTAGACTTGAGGAGTGGTTACTACCAGTTGAGGGTTCGCGTGAAGGATGTCCCGAAGACAGCCTTTCGTACGCGTTATGGCCATTATGAGTTTGTTGTGATGCCGTTTGGTTTGACAAACGCGCTTGCCGTTTTCATGGACTTGATGAATAGGGTGTTTCATGAGTACCTTGATTGTTTTGTAGTGGTGTTCATTGATGATATCCTTGTGTACTCGAAGTCACGAGAGGAGCATGAGCATCATTTGAGAGAGGTTCTTACTGTGTTGCGTAAGAAACAGCTTTTTGCTAAATTTAGCAAGTGTGCATTTTAGCTAGAACAAGTTGCTTTTCTTGGGCATGTTGTGTCTAGTGATGGTATCACGGTGGATCCATCAAAAAGTTGAGGCTGTTACCAAGTGGAAGACTCTTAGTACGGTGACCGAAGTCCGTAGTTTATTGGGCTTGGCGGGTTATTACCGTAGGTTCATTGAGGGATTTTCTAAGATTTCCACTCCTATGACCAATCTTACCCAGAAGAAGTCTGCTTTTGTTTGGAGGGACAAGTGCGAGGCTAGTTTTCAGGAGTTGAAGAAGAGGTTGACTACAACTCTGGTTTTAGCTTTGCCTAGTGGTTGTTTGAATATCGTGGTTTATTGTGACGCTTCTTTGGAAGGCTTGGGTTGTGTGCTTATGCAGAATGGGAAGGTCATTGCCTATGCTTCTAGGAAGTTGTCACCATATGAGCAGAATTATCCGACTCATGATCTTGAGTTGGCAGCTATTATCTTTGCGCTTCACATGTGGAAACACTATCTTTATGGAGCTAAGTTTGAGGTGTATACGGATCATAAGAGTCTGAAATACCTTTTCTCGCAAAAGGAGTTGAATATGAGATAGAGGCGATGGATGGAGAAGCTTAAGGATCATGATTGTACTATCTTGTACCATCCGGTGAAAGCGAATGTTGTTGCGGATGCATTGAGTAGGAGATCCTACATGTCATGTTTGATGATGAGAGAATGGAAGATACTCGAGGATGTCCGTGAATGGAGTCCTGTTGTGAGTGAGCATAGCGTTCTCTTTGCTAGTGTTCGTGCTACACCAGTGTTGTTTGGGTTGATCAAGGAAGCTCAAGCTACTGATCCAGATTTGATGAAGATTATCGATGGATTGGGTGAGAATAATACACCCGAGTTCACGATAAACAATGATGGGATCTTGACATTCCGGAGTAGGATTTGCGTTCCTTCTTCCGATGAAGTGAAACGTATGGTTCTTGATGAGGCTCACAAGGCCAAGTATACGATACATCTGGGTAGTACCAAGATGTACCGTGACTTGAAGAGGCAGTTTTGGTGGAATGGTATGAAGAGGGAGATAGCTGAGTATGTTTCGAGATGTTTGACGTGCCAGCAGGTTAAGGTTGAGCACCAGAGACCTGCCGGTTTGCTTCATCCACTTGAGATTCTAGAGTAGAAGTGGGAGCATATCACCATGGATTTTGTTACAGGATTGCCACGTACTCGTAGACGCTTTGATGCAGTTTGGGTTATCGTTGATAGGTTGACTAAGTCTTCCCATTTTATTCCTATTGCGATTTCTTACGCTGAGTCGGTTGGCGTTGTACATTCGTGAGATTGTGAGATTACATGGTGTACCGGTTAGCATTGTGTCGATAGAGACCCCTGATTTACTTCTAGGTTCTCGCATTCTTTGCGGGAGGCTTGGGTACGGTTGAACTTCGCTTTCACCAGATCGATGGTCGATCTGAGCGATTGATACGCATTTTGGAGGATATGTTACGCGCGTGTGCTTGGATTTCAAGGGTAGTTGGGATTCACATCTACCGTTGGTGAGTTTGCGTATAATAACAGCTACCGGTCGAAAGCATTGAGATGGCGCCGCATTTGAGGCATTGTATGGGCGTAAGTGTCGATCACCGATTTCCGGGATGAGGTTGGCGAGGCTAGGTTATGGGGTTCTCGAGATGGTACAATACCGGTGAGAGTGTGAAACCGATTAGAGACGATTGCTTACAGTAGACGAAAAAGCTACGCGACAACCGGAGACGAGATCTTGAGTTTCAGTTGGTGACTTTGTGTTCCTGAAGGTATCGCCCAGGCGCGGTACTAAGCGGTTTGGGAAGAAAGGGAAGCTTTCTCCTAGGTTTATCGGTCTGTTTGACATCTTAGAATGGATTGGTTCTTTGGCTTATCGACTTGCGTTGCCACCGTCTATATCGGGTGTCCATGATGTGTTTCATGTTTCCATGCTTCGTAAGTACTTGAAGGACGAGTCACATGTCCTTACTTATGAGGAGATTACCTTTGAGCCCGATCTTTCCTACGTTGAGAAACCGGTGAGGATTCTTGATACCAAGGAGCAAGTCTTGAGGACCAAGCGTATTCCTTTAGTGAAGGTCATGTGGAAGAATCATGATATTGAGGAAGCCACATGGGAGACTGAGCTTGAGATGAGGGAGAAATACCCTTATTTGTTCGAGATTTCTGGTATGAATTTAGGGACTAAATTCCTTTAAGTGGGGGAGGATGTGAGAACCCAAACCCCATTTCATGTTTGTCATCATTATAACATGTTTATAAAAGGTCTTGACATATCAGAGACTTCATTTCATTCATATCGTGTTGGCATTGAATTGGTTAAGATCATAATAGAGTAATGGTCTTCCATGCGTTGCATGCCTTGCGTTGATGTTTCGAGTGTTCATCGTATCGTGATAGCATCTAAATAAGTCTCATTGGAGTCTTAGTACCTTGCATCTAAGGTTTATAATGTTCATCTTAGTTGTTACATGCTTGGTTGAAAGTTTAGAAGCTTCGTTGCTTGTATTGTTTGTGTTTTCAACTTGCGAGAAGTTCATTTGAGTTCTAAACCAAGTGTACTAGTATTTCCCATGCTTGCATAATCATTTTTCATAGACTTGTTGCATTTGGAAATAAGATGACCAACATATTATTTCAGATTCAGTCCGGTTTTGGGTAAACTTCGGGAAAATTATGTCACCAATATACTAAATATAATTTTCGAAGAATTTAGTATGTTTTACCTACATATATTAGGATACTCTCTGTAAATTATGGAATTTTTCCAAGGTGTATAAATACCTCATTTAGGTCTTGACTTACGGCTGTGCCAGAATTCTGTTTTCAGGAAATCAGCTTCTGTACTTGAACTTGTAGTAGCCATATTTTGATGAATATAAGTCCAAATTGAGTAATTTAAAAGTCTAAACTATAGTTTAAAGAGTCTAGTTTCAAAGAAATCAATAATCACCTCATTTGGAGGTGTGAGCTATTTATGGTTGATTTGACAAGATTGACTGTCTGTTTTCCAGATTCTGGTTTGTGAGATTTTTTGAGAGTTTTGGCTTTAGACCCTTGTGCACTTGCCCTTGGCCGACCTTAGTGAACTGAAGCCCTCATTGTTGACTCTTCTAAGACCCTTGTAGACCTTTTGATCATTTCTTATCAAAGGCTAGCATGCCTTGACCAATGAGAAGCCAAATAACCTCCTTCACATGGATTGGGGTGTTATTGGCAAGTATATAAGCTTAAGTTCAGCCTTTCAGCCATTGTTGATCAAATACAAACCAGAGAATCAGAGCTTAGACCACAAATTTCGTCCATGGAGGTCACCCCAACTTGAAGGACCATTTCCCGGAGTTCCGGTGGTCCGATCGGCGATCCGAGACCGCCAAATCGAAGGCCTCGACCTCCTCTACAACAATCCTTGCTTTGATCACTCATTCCTCCATTAATCATAGGACTAAGGTGAGTGACAATTCCCTGAGATTTCCATGTTCAATAAAATAACATGACCCCTTCATTATAGTTGTATAATTGATGATTATGAACATCTTTTGTGAAGACAAAACATCCAATTCAACCTATAAATTATGTGTAGGATTTTATGAATTGTCTATGAAGTTGTGATTTTGACATTTTGCAAAGCATGAATGTTGTTTATATTGAGCTTAGGAATAACTCTTGTGACAGAATAAGTTTCAATTCAAGGTTTAACAAAATCACCGAAACTAAGGTTTGAAACTCGAGATTGTGTTGAAGGCTAGTTTAAGAACATGAACGGCTTAGTTATCGAGTTCTAAATGAATGGAGAACTTAGAAAAGGGCAATGTGATGCATATAGTATCAATGCTCTACTTGGTTGAATTTTAGTAAAACTCAACGGAGTTGAAATTTGGGAGTTATTGAACAATACTGACTCCACATTCAATCCCTACGACGTTTGTAGTGCATTAGACTAATAAATTAGCTTACGTGACTTTGGGATGGATTGAAGGGCATATTTGATATGTGTGCTTATAAGACTCAATCGAGTTCTTATGTGGTTTATGTAATTATGTGAAGCAAATGCATGATTGAGAGCATGTTATAGAATGATATATCTATTTAACATGATGGATTCGCTCTTGTCGAATTCCTATGTGGTTTCTTAATGAGTAAACAACTACTTGTTGAATAAGTTCGCTCTTGTCGAACTTGTTCCTTATTTGAGATTTTATGACGAGTAAACAACTACTTGGCATTGCATTAGTCCAGCTGGCATATTTGGTTGAGTCGTTGGTGCGACAATGCATCACCGTCACGAGTTATGGGACTCGTGATAATGGATTGTTATACCGGGTTTTTATCACACACGCCTCCACTGTTGGCCACAGTGGGGAAGTAGCACCTTTGCTGTAACCAAAAGAGCACATTGGCAAGTCTAAGTACCAAGGAGAGAGCTTGGTACCCGAGAAGAGATCTCGGTACTTTGATACACTCATCACGGGTATCATTGGCACGAATGTTAACGCTGTGTATTGCAGAAGCTACGTAGCGGCACCGGTTTCATAACATATCCTCTTTTTATGTGGTTTACTTTATAGCACTTATGTGAAACAATGTGCTACCATGGATATGTGTTTTAAGTGTTTATTAAATGAACGCTTTGATTGACTTGATATTAAAAATGATATCTTGATATGTATGCTGCATGATGCCATGACATGCATAATTGTTAACTCAGAAAGTCTTTATGACTTACCCCCTCCCTTTTACTGCTTTAGATCCGAGCGTTCAGGTACCGCTCGTTGAGGTGTAGCAGGATTCTTGCTTGTCTGTGATCGCTTGCGACAAGGTTGTGGTTTATAGATGTCCTTATTTTGTTCTCTTTTGTAAGGACGTTGGGATTAGCAAGTCATTTGGACTTTGCTTTGGGAATTTGGTTTTTGTTGTATTTGTGTTTGTATCCTATTTTGTGTGCTGGCGCATGTACGCCGAGCCTTGTATAGATGTAGTATGGTTCACCTGTTTTAAATCTTCCGCTGGGCATTACTTTAGCTCTTATTTATTTATGTTGTTCTCCGGCATGTTGTAGCCGTCGAGGTATATTTGCATGAACTGCTTAGTGTTGGGTTCCGGTAGTAATGTCGCCGATGAATTGATATACTTGTTTGTAATTGCTATATCAGGTTTAAAAAGTTTTAAAAATTCTGGCCTTTTGGTGCCGAGTCGCGCTTCATCTGAAATGTTGCGTCACGTTGTTTTCTATAACTGAGTATTTGCATGTATTGTTGTCCTATTTGGACGACTTGGCTTGTGATTCCACCTCGGGGTCCGGCCGGGTCGTCCTTTGTTGGTATCGAGGAAGCTTTATAGGTTATCTATCGGGTGATAGGTTCCATGGCCTAGGTGGGTTGGTTCTTTGTGTGAATCTTGACGTTGAGTGTTCTGTTTCGTGCCTTATTCGCAGATTCTTCGTGAATGAATACGACTTGGAGTACTAAGTTTGTTTGGTCTGATATAGGTGTAATCCCCTGTTCACACACAAATCAAATGAATTAGAAGGTAGTTCCCACAAACATCATATGCAAGTATACATATCATAATATATACAAATCAAGCTATTCACACTGTTACCACGTGTAAAGGGTGCATGTTTATAAATATACACCTATATCAGTATGTATATCTCTAAATATACATATCAAATCTCTCATAAAATCATCATTCATATGTGTGCATATCTATATATATATACACATCAAGTCTTTCATATATATCTCATATACAAGTATGCATATATCTATATATACATATCAAATCTCTCATATATATATCATCAGCCAATACAAACATGGTCAATAAGATCTCATGTTCAACTAACACTTTGTTATCACATAAGTGCTCATAGTAAGCCACATAAAGGATAGAGAAGATACCAAATCACTTTCGTCGTATTGCTCCTGCAATCACAACTGTTAATCATATCGTGCCAGTGATACCCGTGTTCGGGTATCAAAGTCACGAGCTCTCTTTCTCGGGGAAAATAGCACTAGTCAATGTGCTCAATTGGTTACGACAAAGGGGCTACTTCCCAGCCAGCTAGCAAAGGTGGAGGTGTGTGTGAAACCCAAATCCGAGTGACGGCGATACATTACAATCACGAATCCCATAATTCGTGAAGGCAATGCATCGTCCCACCATCATCATGAAAACTCAAGTAATGCCAGCTGGACTTATATGCAATGCACAAATAGATATTTACTTGCTAATTCTCAAGTAGATATAATGACCTACTAAACTCATAAGATTATGCACATTGTTACATAAATCACAAAACCACAATAGGAACTCATTTGAGTCTCTAAATCATAAGTGCCAAGTTTGTTCACTCTATTCAATTCAAGTCCCAAAAGCTAGTAATCTAGTCAAGCGGAATATAATTGTCATAGGATCTCACCACGATCCTCGTAAGGTTCAATTGTTCCTTAACTCGACCTCGTTGAGTCTTTACTACAATTCCAACCAAATAGAGTTTGAACACTATATGTGTCCCAAGACTCTTTTCTATGTTCTCGTTTGAGGCATAGCAAGGTTCTCATTCCATTTAGGATTCTTAGTTCAAGTCCCAAGTCAGTTATATAAGGGAAGCCCAAGTTGATTATTGTGAAATCAAGCTTAGTTCAATTTTGATTCATAATTCCACTTAATAGTAGAATCCAAGTTCACCACAATTCATTAACGTAGAAACAGTATCGTGCACGAAGGCAAATACATTCAATATGCTCATAAGTCATATCATAGAAACACATAGAGAATCAATTCTTGACAAGGTAGGAAATCATGCATTTAGTCATAATATAAAATATACACGTGATTCCATATTCACTTATGAAATTCATGAGTCACAACTTAACCATCAGTCCACTAAGTACTATCCAAGACTACTCCGTTAGTTTCGGATCATGAAGCCATTTACTAAACTCTTCCTAGAGTAGTAACTCATTCAATAACACAAAGTCGATGGTAGTCAAAGACTTAAGCAACACTAGAGCGTAATAACCCGTAAGGTCAAACCATACGGTGAGTCTTAGATAACAACATGGTCATCCTAGCGACTTATACAAGTAGACTCCATGTATAGAGTACTAAGAAAGCCCCAATCCAAATCTTCTCATAGAATAGTCCTCAAATTCATTATTCAACAAGTAGGTGTTTTACTCATTAAAGAATCAAGTAGGAATTCGACAAATTCAACCTGTCAAGTAGATACATCATTCTACAACATGCTCTCAATTGTGCATTTGCTTCACACAATCACATAAACCACATAAGAACTCGATTGAGTCTAAATCACTCATATCAAACATGCCCTTCAATCCATCCCAAAGTCACGTAAGCTAATATATTAGTCTAACGCACTACAAACGTCGTAGGGATTGAATGTGGATTCATTGTGTTCACTCCGGTGAGTTTTACTAAAATTCAACCAAATAGAGCATTGATACTATATGCATCACATTGCCCTTTCTAAGTTCTCCTTTCATTTAGAACTCGATAACTAGGCCGTTCATGATCTTAAACTAGCCTTAAACACAATCCCGAGTTTCAAACCCTAGAATCGAGATTTTGTTAAACCTTGAATTGAAACATAATCTTTCACAAGAGTTGTTCTAAGCTCATTATAAATAACATTCATGCTTTGCATAAAGTCAAAATCACAACTTCAATAGAATTCATAAAATCCTACTCATATTTCTTAGCTTGAATTGGAGGATTTGTTTCACAAAATGTTTATAATCATCAAAA